>PVJD01000258.1:0-88691 GCA_004026545.1 Mormoops blainvillei
AATTGTCCATAGCCAAGGTGCCTGCTTTGAGATCTGTAGGGAAAGACTGAGATGTGTTTGCATTTTGAAATATGTTAATTTCTTTGCCAACTACAGCAGATGGCCTCCCTTACTGCTTGTAACAGAAATTTAACTGATTTGACAATAGCCTTATGGTCTTTCTGGCAAGATGCCAAATATTTGCATTAAACAAATCTTTGATTCAGCTATTATTTTATTGTGTGAGTCCATAAATAGGAACATTCTCAGATCCACCTGAATTCCAATAAAAATATTTTTTATATTTTTATTTTTCATTTGGTGACTGGAGTGTACTGTGATCTTTGCAAAATTATGCTATGCTAATAGATATATATATTTTTTTAATGTTTAAAAAGTCCTTTTTAAAAGGAAATCTTGAGGTAGGCATTTGTTTACATTCGTAAATCGGAAGTGCTTGTCTTTCTCGTCTGGGTGAGTAGGTCCTACACAGGGAAGGTGGGTTTCACCTATAGCAAGAGAGGGAGCAGTGGACTAATTAATGTTCATTGAGCACTGCGGTGGATGCCCTCATTTAACATACCCCAAAAGCCAAAGTGAAGACTAGCTCCTACCCTGCTACCCACCCCCCTTCAAAAAGCCCGAGTTCGCTCAGGACCCTCACCACAAACCCTTCCTAGGCCTGCCCCTCTCCCATTGCCTCCAATTTTTTATCTCATCACTTATCTACTGATTCCAGAGTCTTTAGAACTATTACCTTAGAGAAGTTAGATCACCCTCCCTCCTTGTTCAGATGAAAAAGCCGGGTTTGGAAGAAGAGCAAGTAATGAGTCAAGACTAGTATCCTTGGCCCAGTGCTCTTTCCACTGCGAATTCAGGGCCTCCCTGAGAGGGTGCAGCTTCCTGGAAGGTGAGGTTAGATGAAGCAAACCCTGCTTATGGCTTACTGTGACTTGTACCTGCATGTGCCTTTTTTTTACCACAGGTTTCTTCCCATCACACCTCCATTTCTGGATCTTGGCCTTCCTCCCACCGCCTTTGTAACCAGACGGCATTACATGAAGTGTGGGCGTGAGCTGTGGGTGAGGGCAAGTCCTAGTGAAGAGACCACCATTAAAACAAGTTCAGAAAACTAATAATAATGAAATAAAACAAATTCACATTTGGGTCCTTTTCTCTAATCCTGAAGCCAAGATGCCCAAGCAAAATGGTCATCCTGAATAGATTTGCTATAAATCTGTTTTATAGATTTACCTGAATAGAATAGGTTATAAATCTGGGGTCCTTAGGAGTGAAAGAGCAACACGCGGTTCTGCCTAGAACCCAGCCCCTGGGCCTCTGCCCACACAGCCGCAGCATCAGCTCCATGGCTCATTTCACAAGCAGGTTTTGACTCTGGATGGTTTTGGCTCCATGGTCCTGATTCCTTAAACGAATGCCCAGGACATGGCAGCCTTCAGCCTTATAATGGTTTCCTTCTAGTTCTGGGTAGAAAAATGTCAGATGATGCGTTAAGGCTGGACTTGTTCCTGAGCCTTTAAGTCTTCAGGCTGCTTGATACTAGGGACAAAGCCATATATTTTTCCTCTTCCCCCACATTAACACTCATATGGAATATATAGAATAATGAAAAGTCCCTTATTAATTGAATTCTGCCAAGAGATGAGCGACTCCCCAGACTGATATCAGAGCCAGGCTGTCAGCGTGAGGATGGCGTCTGGTGGAGCAAACTCCTGCTCTCCCTGACTTCTTGATCCAGGCAGAAAATGCAAAAATTTGTTGCATCAGATACCTGCCTTGAGCTCCAGATCAAGGCAAAACGCCAGTGCTTACATGGGCTTGTGCACTTCCCATCTCCTGCCTTGAGCTATCATTAGCAGACAGAGACATCAACAGGAGGTATGAGAGCATGCTTTCAAAACTGAATGGAAATCAATGGGGGAATGATTTGCTTTACAGAAATCTGTTCTGCATGCAAAGTTCCAGGAATATCTTAAAATGAGACCCATTACAAGTTAAATGGCAACATCTAAATAAACCTCAAGTCATTTAGCCAATGACGCTTCTAGATGATGTTTAAAAATGTTTCCCTTTCACCATATATGGATAGAAATCTCTTTCTGAAAAAAGTAGGAAAAATGGGAATGTTAATAAATTAGTTCAGAGTTAGGAAAAATTTTCACAATCTTTCTAATGCTCTTTAATCTCTTATTACTCAACATACAACTTTAAAACTTTTTATTATGGACATTTCAAACAAATATATGTTAAGAGAACAGCATAATGAACCTTCATGTGTCCAACCCAACTTAAATAAGTTGTCAGTTCACAGTCTCATAGTGTCTGTGCCCCAACCATTTCCCTGTGTTCTCCAGATTATTTTGAAGCAAATCTAAAATGTATTCTTTATTGTAAATATTCCAGTTCTCAAAAAAAAAAAAAAAGACTGTTTTGGATCACTCCTGGTTTTTAGTAGTCAATAGTTGCTTAATAGTTTTTGTAAAAATAAACATACTTATTATAAATTTCTTTACACTAAGACTTAGGTACTTCATTCATCCACCCATTTGTTCATTCATCATACTTTCAGGAAAATTTCTTAAGCACTTTCTATGCACTTGGTCCATTTGAAGTGCTAGGAATACAGCTTTGAACAAAGTAGGAAAGACCCCCTTATCTTACATTTTGGTAGGAGGAAGGAGAAATTAAACAAGTGAGAAAAATCATAAACAGGTTGATAGCAGATTGCAAGAAAGTCATGGACAATAATGGGGGGAAGGTGACATTTCAGCTGATACTGGAAGAAAATAAAAGAAACAGCTGTTTGAAGACTAAATGGAGTAATCCAAATAAAAAACAAAGACCGAGGCAAGGAAGAGATTTCCATGTCAAGGAACATGGAGCAAGTTCAGTATAGTGAACAAGGGAGAAAATGGTTAAGACAAAGTTGGAGAATGTAGTGAACTATGATTCCCAATAAATAATACCTTCCACTGTTCATGCCCTTGATGTCCCCTCCCACACTGACTCTGGACTTTCTCATGTGATTTAATTGGCCAAAGGGACATTAGCAAGCATGATGGAAGGAGACTTGCACATTGGTGTTTGTCCTCTCGGAATGCTGTCTCCGGAGCTAGCCACCATGCTGAAAGCTGACTTAGGCTAGATCACTGTGATGAGAGGCCACATGGAGACACATTTGGGAGCCTGAGTGCCTCTTGGACAGTGGAGCCCCTGTGAGCTCCCAGAGGAAGGCAGTCACATTATTGCAGTCAACCCACAAAATCATGAGAAATTATAAATCATTGTTTTTAGCCACTACGTTTGGGATGGTTTATTACACAGCAGCAGGAAACTGAAATAGAAAGTACCTGGAAGTGGTGTGATGGTGTAACAGAGGGTGGTTTTGAGACTGAGCCATGGGGGAAGGCTGGGAAGGTGGTAAGGCAGTGAGGAAACTGCGACGAGAGGCCAGAAAGATGTTCATCTGTGTTTTAAGAAGTGGAACAATTGGTGAAGCTGATGACTATAGTAACATGGAAGACAGAAAATCTACTTCATGAACTTGTAGATCTGGCCAAAGGAAATTTCCAAGTAGAACGCTGAAAGGGGTAATTTCCTTTTTTAAAAATTTTTTTATTTTTTATTTATCTGATATAAAATATGGGAAGGAAAGATGAAATAAAGAAGAAGCTCAATTTTGTCACCTCAGGGTCGCTGGGATGGAAAATGAAACTCTCTTTTCCAGACCCTGCTTCCCTCAAGGGTTTTCAAAGTAAGAAATGGCCTGAGGATGCTACCAGCAAAATGTGGCCTTAGTCAAGATCAGGTTGAGGTTGTTCGTGGCTGTAAGACCTGTTTTAAAACTTTACAGCTCAAAGAAGAGAGGACCTCCCTCCAAGGAATTTGTGAATGACTTCTGTCTAATGAAGTAAATTATAACTTAATATACAGAAAACCCACCCTTATTTTTTTAATCCTCACCCAAGGACATGTTTTTTCATTGCTTCGAGAGAGAGAGAGAAATATCGATGTGAGAGAGAAACATCGATCTGCTGCCTCCAATACATACCCTAACGGGGGATGGAGCTTGCAACCTAGGTATGTGCCCTGATCAGGGATCAAACTAACAACCTTTCAGTTTATGGGATGATGCTCCAACCATCTGAGCCACACTGGTCAGGGCAAACCAACAACATTTTTAAAGGAATAGTACACACTTAGACTAAAGGAACAAAGACAATTCAAAACAAAAAGAGAGTTCTGGGCCTCCAACTTCCTGTAAGCAAGAAGCAGATTGAGAAATTACTCAGCTGCAAATATAAACCATTTTTCATGGAAAAGGAAAAAGGTGTCTGAGGCTACGTCCACGAGCCGAATGAAGGAACCATTTCCAAGAAGCAGACACAGACCCTAACTGACTAGCAGTCCGTGCCTCTGGATCAGGGGAACTGGCACCATGTGCTCAAGGCTGGATTTCAGAATCGTTAAGGACCCGCCTGCCATGTGCCTTCGATTTCCTCCCCCTGGGAATGGGAGTGTCTATTGCTGTTTTCCCTCTCTCTTCATCATCTGTGGGGCTCAGCTGGGGAGGAGTAGTGATGGTGGGAGATAACTTGAATTTTTAGATCACACGTTTCCAGATTGAGAAAAGCTGCACCCAGGCAACCTCGTTCACATCCAGACCTGATCCAGATGATGGTATTCTGAACACTGAGCTGCTGCCACATTGGATGAGACTTTTGGAGGTCTTGAGAGGAGATGAGTCTTTTGCATGTGGGAGAAATGCAAATAATTTATGGGCAGAGGATAGACCGTAGTAGATTAAAGATGGCCACAAAATCTTTTCTGTTCTTCGCATGGAGACATGAAGTCTACTTCCCCTCCCCTTGAATCTGGCCTGGATTTGTGACCTGTTTCGACAAATAGAATGCAGCACAGTTGACCCTGTGCCAGGTCTTTCAAGACTGTGCAGCTTCCACTTTTGCCCCCTTGGAGCCCCAAGCCACATGGAAAGAGGTTGGGCTGCTCAGAGGGAGAGCTGAACGATGCCTGGCTGAAGGATAACTGCTCCTTACTCACAGAGCTTCTGACACCAAGTGCGTAGGTTTTCCATACCAAGCAACCCTCCAGCTCTCCACGGACACCACTGGGTCCCACAATTTAATTCAATTCTGACACTATTTACCCAGAGTTAGCACAGACCTCACAGGTTAAGGGCTCAACCCCAATCCTGCCACGTTCAGACGTCAGTCACAGGTGGTGGGCTCCCAGGTTACCCACATTTCCGTCCAACTTGGCTGCAAATCGGGACTTGCCGCGACACCCTCCTTGGCTTTGAGAATTTGCTGCAATGGCTCACGGGACTCAGTGAAACGCTTTGCTTACTATTACAAGCTTATTATAAAGGATACACAGGAGCCAAAGGAAGAGGTTCATAAGATGAGGTTTAGAAGGGTCCTGAGCACAAGAGCTTCCGTACCATGAAGGTGGGGGTGTGAACCCTCCTGGCACAAGGATGTGTTCACCAATCTCGAAACACCAATCTCGAAACTCTCTGAACCCCACAGTTTAGTCATTTTGTGAAGGTTCCATTATGTAGGCATGATTCATGAAATCGTTGACCATTGGTGATTATCTCAGTCCCCAGCCCCTCTGCCCTCCCTGGACAGAAGTTGGAGGATGGGGTTTAAAGTTCCAACCCTCTAATCACGTGATTGATTTCTTTGGTGACCGGTCCTTATCTTAAAGCCATCTAGGGGCTTTTGGGCCCCCAGTCATCATGTTAACATAAACTCTGGTATGGTCAAAAGGGATTTATTATCATTAACAAAGATAGTCCTCTCAGCCCATCACTCGGGGTTACATGAAATGATAAAGGGCCTTCTTAAAGAAGAAGAACTTATATATGAAAAATAAAATGTCAATAAATGCATATCTATCAACAATTATATCTAAAAAACAAAATAAGCCAACAAGCAAAACCAAAACAGAGAACATTTTGACGGTTGCCAGGTGGGAGTGGGGCTGTGGGGATGGGTGAAAAAGACGGAGGGATTAGGAAGTACAAATTGGTAGTTACGGATTAGTCATGGGGATGTATAATATAGCGCAGGGAATATGGTGTCAAGTGGGTACTAGATTTATGGGGATGATCACTTAAAAAGTTATATGTCTAATCACTGCAGTGTATCCCTGAAACTAATGTAATATTGTGTGTCAACTGTCACTGAAATATTAAAGTGATTTAAAATGGAAAAATGCCATAAGAGATATTTACGTCTTCTTGAGAAGTAACACAGTACATTCCTCAGTATAGACTGAAGATGAAGCAATCTGTAATATTAATGAACCACTTTGGGGAAATTGTGTTAAAGCAAAGGTTGCATGCAGTTTTTCCGTTTTACCACCAGATGGAGAACTCATCTTCTCACCAATACAAGCGAGACAAGTACCCAGCGCCTGCTTTGTGCAAAGCTTAATATTAGGGCCTGCAGATGATCAAAAATAAGTTACAGATGATGCCCTAAGTGTCTCTGTAGTCTAGTGGGGATAAGGCAAGACCTGAAGAGCCTGTATTTCAAAGCAGAATATAAACGCCAAAATACAGACAAGAGGTTCTTTGGAAACTAAAAAGAAAGAATAACTCCAAAAAGTTAGAAGATTTTTGGATGAGGTAGTACAGTGTTTGAATTTCGAAGTTCAAGAAGCAATTCAACAGGCTGGGGAGAGAGTCCTGCATAAACAAACAAAGAGGCATAAAATCATGATAATGTGTTCGTGGAAAACCGAACAATGTAGTTTTCTTAGCAAAGACAAGGCACTGTGTAGTTTAGGACTATATTGCTTTAAATGTGAAGATGAAGAGATTATGACTAATTCAATCGGTGGGGGTGAGGGGGAGTGTTGGGTGGGTGGGAGGAGCCCTGGTTTCTTTGAGGCTCCGATCAGTGAACCAGGCTCTGCTCCTCCACATTCCTTCCTTCAGACAGAGCCAAGACCCCCTCCTCCCCATAGCCATAGCCCTGGTACCTTCTAGCATATCTAGAATGTGAATTTCTTGAAGGCAGAGACGTTTTTCCAGTTTATCGTTGAGTCCCTAGCGTTGTGCTCGGACACGTTAACTGCTCCATAATAAGATGCGTCCAGGATAGTCTGGGAGCCCCGAGTAATGGAAAATTTTTGGAATGGTTTACTAGAGAGAATTGTTACTTGAACTAGGATGGCAGCAAGGAGAATGCCAGAGATATTTTTAAAACTCAAAGATGTGAAAAATGAATCTGGGGGTGTGGATAGTGAAAATAAAATATTTTCTTTAAACCAAATTAATTCTCCCCAGTTTTTCTTTGTTTATACAGGGTATTCATGTTGTTATTATTTGGCCCATTTCAAAAATTTGGCCTACCATGAAAGAATTTATGTTTCATACAAGTGAGAATATTCAAAACAATAGAGTCGAGGCCGCATTATTTGAACACATATGTATTTTGGTCCAAAGTACAACGTCTAATAAGGACACAGATTGCAGACTGGGGTACTATTTAGCACACGCTATGTCTGTTAAGTTTATAAAAAGTTTTTAAGTTGAGTTAGTTGATAATACTGTACAAATCATGAGATTTTCACGTGCAATCTAGATTTCTGGTTTATCTTTAGATATTATAAAATTTCATAACAAGAGTTCCTCATTCCCACGTGGCGTAATCACCTGGAGCTGGGAAGAGACCACCTCCCTGTCCAATAGCACACCTCCCCCCGAGGGTTCCACAACGCTACCGCTCCCCTTTGTAGTCCACAGGATCTACTTTCTCATTCACGTCTCCTGTCTGGCCCCACAGATACTTGATTTAGGTCATTTCTGAGTCTGCCTCTTTGGACCTACAGATTTCAGTAGCTTTTTTGGACTAGTTGTTACCCATCATTACACAATAATGCTCTAACACTCTTTCCTGCAGGCACATTTTGGTCAGCGTGAAAAATTGATTTTGTTACAACTGAGCAAACTTATATGTCATTACTTCATTAAGATGTGTGGGTTGTGTGGCTTGCTATTAAATGGATCCCCATTTGCTACAAGTAAGAAGACAGACACATAGTGTAGGGCCCAAGAAAGATCCACGATTATTGAAAAACCTGAGTACTTTGCCCATTAGTTCAAGGTCTGTCCAGAAAGTATCCAACCACATAATATTAAAAAATAGAGACATTTATTAAAGAAGATATGAGATATAAGACACATTGAACATAGGACAATGATGCCTCAGCTCCTTCAAAGTGGGCACGGTGGAACCTCTCGCAGTTCTCCCAGTCACCATCAGCTGCCCCATCATATTTTCCTGAAGAGGTCTGAAATCTGTTCCTTTGCAAAGGTGATTTTAGTTTGGGGGAGAGCCAGAAGTCACAGGGCACCAAATCTAGTCTGTTACAGGGGCTGAGTCACCTGGGCAATTTGCTGTTTAATCAAAAAACTCTTTATGAGATGTGATGCATGAGTAGGTGCATTGTCGTGATGAAGCTGAATAACCAGTTGCCCGTAGCTGCGGCCTTCGGAGTCATCCAAATAGCTTCTGTGGGGGAATGTTCAAGCTTTATGCAAAAGCTGATGCAGACTCATTGTCCTACTCGCTCAGTCATTTTGAATGCGAGGACCACACAGCACACATGCTCACTCAGTGGCATCTACTGCCCCACTGACTGGTACAGTGAAGTCATCACTGTTCACGATGTGCATTCCTGTCCACTCTCCTTAGCTGTCAGGTTACACTGATGTCATGCAAACTGTTCTCATTATATTAACAATGACTGGACTTTTTCTGGACAGAACTCCTATATAAAAGCAGCGAAAATGTCTATTGAAGTCACAACACAATTAATGCAATCATTGTGGATGCTTTGGTGGTGATATTTTTGTAATACATTGATGTATTTTTATTTTTGTACTTCTTTGACCAAGACTTTCCCACTAATTTTTAGTCCGTTTGCTTAACGAGGATTGGGATTTTAACAGCAGGAATGCATAGTTATTATTTAACTCTTGAAGCCCTTTCAAAAACAGGAGTCTTGAAAGCCAGGGGTGTAATTAGGGTCTAACCAGGAAAACAGAAACCCCTTTAAGAACTTAAAACAGAGGAAAATTAACATAGGTAACTGGATTTACAAGAGATGGATGAAGTGAGAAACCAAAGTGAATGGTGAAGTCACCCAGAGAGGAACACCAGAAACACTGGAGAGACAAAGGGAAGGGACTGTGGCCGCAGGAGGCTGGATCCACCGTGGACTAAGGCAGCCCCTGCCAGAGGTACTACTGAGACAAAGGGGAATGCTCAGAATTCTGCCTTCACGCCCCTGGCCCTGTCTCCTGCTAGTGTTACCCAGTGGCTGAACCCAGCCAGAGCCAACCACCCTGGGGGCCTGCAGGCCTCCCTGCAAACCAGAGAGTTGGCCAGACACAGGGCAGGAAAGGACTGGAGGGCAAACACGCCAGAATCGGCACACCAGTTACAAAGGCAAGCCATTTGAGATAGAACAGGGTTTTGTTCTGTTTTGTTTTGGTTTCAACTTCTAAAACATTCTCTTTAAATCTCTAGATCCAAAGCACGGAAGGCTAAGTTTAGAGTTTTTAATATAAACCATAGGGTATAGGACGTGAGGTCATGGCAATTTCCTGTCACACAAAGAGGCAATCAAAACCCTTCCTGGCTTGGAAGGAGAAGCTTGGAGAAAAGGCTGAGGAGGGCAGGATTCTCAGTCTCCATGAACAGGGACAGGTGGGATAAAGAACGCCAAGCCCGAGATTCCTAGAGAAGGAGGGCTTGTGGACTACTTTTGGTCTGGAAATGTGGAAGGACACCGCCTTAAAGAGTGCCTAACGCCAACATGGCAAGACAAGTAGCAATGGCGGCATGCAGGGTTTAGGCACTGAAACAGTCTGCCATTATAGTTTTCCATGGGTTTCTGGGGCTATGTGATTCCTGGTCAAGATCCAAAGGGCACGTGTTAATGTACAGGACGCACAACTGCTAAAAAGGCGTCCCTGGGGAAGGATGGGACTGCAGCTGAACAGAGCAAAGCCCTCAAGCACGCGGCCACGGCAAACACCAAGTGCATCCAAGCAGGTGAGGGCTGCTGGTGCGTGGCAAGTCAGTTTTCCTTCCTCCCCAGCCTCAGCCTCTAGAGCTTTCCTTTTGGTGGCAGCAGGCAGGGAAACCCCACTTTTGTTTTGTAACAGAGATAACCTGAGTTACATTAAAGAGGCAGGATGAAATGTGGAATCTGTAGAAATAACAAGTTGTTCCTATTTTTAGTGATAAAAAAAGAAACTTACACCTGTTTCCATCTGAGCCATTATGACTCTAAACTTTAAACCTATTTCATGTGCATGGTTTCAGGCAACTGTGCCTGCTCTGAGTGTAAACACAGACTACACAGACACGCACACCTCACACACACTACTTTTCAGCCCTTCGATGGCCTTCTTTGTTCTAGATAAACAGGCTTGTCCCTGAAGCAATGAATGCCATTCTAATGGGTGAAAAATCATTACGCAACAAGTATCATTTTGGGAAGGAAAATAAATCTTGGTTAAAAATTTCCAAGTAGCATCCCAAATTCCAAATTCATTTCTTCTCCTAATGAATTATCCATAGTCACCACAGAGACATTAACATCTCATTGAGATGTTCCCACTTCTGAGAAGCCCTCCGTGTAGAATCTGTTT
Source organism: Mormoops blainvillei (assembly GCA_004026545.1). Lineage (NCBI taxonomy): Eukaryota > Metazoa > Chordata > Mammalia > Chiroptera > Mormoopidae > Mormoops > Mormoops blainvillei. The sequence continues at coordinate 10,697 of PVJD01000258.1, forward strand.
TCCATCTCTCTTTGCAAGCCCTCTAGTTTTACCTAGGTGACCTTGGTCTTAAGCAAAATCCTCACATCCTTAATGAGGCTTCCCTTCATTCTCCCACTGACCCCACCTTTGATGAAGCTCCTGCCATAATTAGACAGAACTTGATGGGGGATAACTTCAGGCAGACGTTCACTGGGGCTCTTCAAATAGAGGAGCTCAGGTTGAGGGTTGCTCAGCCTGGGCACCACTTGTATCCTCGTCTGTGTGGGTAACACCACCACCCACCCGTAGGATCACACTCGGTGACTCTCGCTTCCCATCAGCGTGAGGGTCCGGTGTCTTTCTTTAAGAGCAACAGGAAATTGCTCTTTCTGCCACTGACAGGCAGTGTCCTCCGGGGTCTGTGGCTGAGAAAGGGCTGTGGGCCCTGCCTGAGCTGAGGCTCTCCCCTGGCCAACGTGACCCCGTTTCCTCTCTGCCGCCTCAGCACCCCCAAGGTCTGCTCAGCTCCTGCATCACTAGTGAGCTCTTTCAAGCCTAGCTATAAAATCTTGCCTCTTTCTCCAGTGCCTGTAACAGAGGGATATGCTCACTCTGTCTACTCTGTCTTGATTCTAACCCGCGTTTCTCCCATGGCCTTCGGGTGAATAGGTCCTGCTATAGGTATGCTCGTTGTTAGAGGGATTCTGCTTGAGGCTTGAGCTTTTGGCTCAGATGGGCCCAGACTCAGGACCAGTCCTGTCCATAGGGGCGAATGACCTGACTGGAGAACAAAGAGATGCAGAGGTCTTTCATTCTCCCTTGGATCCCTGCTGGCCCGAAGTGCCATACACCCCTTGCCCTGCCCCTCCTCCCTTCCTCTGACAAAAAGGTGCCTGAATTCTGAGCTCCCTTAATGCAGATCGGTGGAAGCTATCGGCCTCCCAACCCCATTTCTTGAGCTTGCGCCTCCGGCTCCCCTTTTTGAGCAAACACAGAAATCATTTTTATTTTTTGGTTAATTGATTTCTTTATTATTGTGGTAAAAAAATGCACAACATAAAAGTCACCATCTTAACCATTTTTAAGTGTATAATTCAGTATTGTTAAGTACCTTCTTATTGCTATGAAACAGATCTCCTGGACTTTTTCATCTTGTAAAACTAAAACTATGCCCATTAAACAACTTCTTTTCCTCCCCCATCATTCCCTGGTTACCACCATTCTATCTTTTTTTTTCCCCTATGACTTTGACGATTTAGGTACCTAACATAAGTGGAATAATACAACATGAGCTGGCACCTTCTCAACCAATAAAACTTTCCTCATTCCAAACTCTGATGTTTTGAATATCGGCCTTTTTTTCAAGGGTCAGGCACATGAATCTTGAACTGGTAACAAGCGTAGCCTTTCCAAAAGTCCTAAGCTTCCAAACTCACAGCCCAAGTTGCCTTTTTAAAAAATTATTTATGTATGTATGTATGTTTGTATTTATTTATTTATTTATTTTGAGAGAGAATGGAAGAGAAGGAGAGAAACGGCAATGTGCAAGAGGTACACCAATCTGCGTTACCTCTCACACATCCCCCACCAGGGACCTGGCTTGCAGCCCAGGCATGTGCCCTGACCAGGAACCAAACCGGTGACCTTTCGGTTTGTAGGCCGGTACTCAATCCACTGAGCGATGCCAGCCAGGGCACCAAGTTGCTTTATGATTTTGCCTGATGCTCCATGCCTTTATCTCTGTGAAAAGAGGTTCAGTGCTTTGAACTATTCAGAGTCCCAGAAAGAAGCTTTAAGTATGGTATTCCACATTCTTTCCTTTCTTCTTTGACCAGCTATCCTATGTCTACCTCCACTTTGCACACCTGGTCTGTGCAGGAAGGTCTCCAGTTGCACCTGACTCAGGAACTCGCCGATCTCATCCAGTTCATGGGGAACCAATGCGGTTCCCCATGTTTTCTAGTTTTCCCCTAGAAAACTTTCATTGATTTTCCTGCCTGAAGGGTGAGGAGCTGCTCACGAGTCATAGAGTGTATTGTTCCCTCCCCCATGGTTACTTTTTATGAAGCCTAAACTCTGGTCCTCCAGCCTGGTTCAAACTATGGAACCAAGTTTTCTTTGAATTCAAAACAAAACTATTTCTCAGTCAAAGGCTTGGCTCATACAAATCCAGAATGCTGTGATTTCAGACTCTTTTGCCAGATCTGAATTTAAAAATCCACTCAGCCCTTTAATTAAATTATTTGAATTATTTCTTTGTAGGCAGCAGTGTCCGCCCTCTCCAAACAGTGAATGCCATTACCACTGGTAGAGAACTTCCAAATGACTTTAGGAGACAAAAATGTCCAAGGTTAAAACCGCTTCATACTATCTCAGTACGCATTTACAGACATGTCGAGACATTGGTATACTTTGAAATTATTGCTGATTGTATAGCTTTGTTTTGACCTTTTCTGCTTCTTCAAGAATGCCATCATGACATTTAAAATATTTGATAAACCACTTTACTGACATGTCTTGCAAAGCCACTGTGAAAAAATGGATGTTAAACAGGATTATAAAGGCTTTATCAAAAATTTCTGGGCCTAGAGATTCCCTCATCATATGTGGTTATTTCTTCTCATTTATTTGAGATCTCTTATAGTCTGATACTCAGTAGAGAGAATCTGGGAGATATTTTTTATGGGGAGACATAAATTGATTAGTCTTTGAATTAAAATTTGTTTTGGTACATTTATGAGGAAATGGAATGAACTGAAGATTTACTTAATTTAACAGCCTGGTTTTTTTTTAGATCTTCGCTTTGGTCATAATATACAGTTACTCCTTACGAAGAAGATTCTAGAAAACAACTGTCAGTGTTTCTTCAAAAGGGTCTTTAAATAATCCATATAACTCTTTGTACTGAGTAACCAGATAATTAAGCCCTGACCTACGTCTCCTGACCTTGTAGATTTTTCCCATTCAGTATTTGTGGCAGTATTTGATTTCTGCCCCGGGGCATGACCTAATATTGATGAAGAGAATGTGTCTTTAATGTGCTTTGAAATACATTTTAAAGAGTCTTTCACCCTGTATGATTAATGAGGAAATGGTATATTTATCAAAGACTTACACATTTTTTTTTGTTTGTAATGTTCCATTATTTTCAAGTTATCTCCTTAGACTACAGCTCAACAACATTCCTAAATAAAGAAGCATTTGAATTTCAACATAGGTAATAGCCATTTATTGCAAAGATATCCAGGCTGATTTAGAAAGAGTGATACAGCTCCGGAAAGGCAGTCTTGCCATTCTCTTCTGTGTTCTAACATCTTCATGGCATCACCTTACTGAGGAATCTTTTTGTCTTTGTCTTTCATTAAAGAGTTAGCTCCTAATGGGAAGTGTCCTTAAAAAGGGCACTCCAGTTCCTTCTGAAAGAGCACAGGGTTATTTTACCCATAGCATGTTTAGCTAAGTTAAGGTACACACTCTCTAAATTATTCATCGAAAAGAAATAATTTACCATTCACTTTCATCAAAGTAATATTAGTCCACAGTTTTAAAATATCATATTATCATTAAAGGCATGTAACAAAACACAGCAAGTCTTCATCTTCTGTTTTGTTGTTTAGATGTAACTACTTAATTCTTTTATGTTTCTTGTGGCATTACTTTTATATTTCTAAATAATATGCAAACATTGCTGTTTATTTATCAATTTCAGAGATTATCTATATGACCTGTTATTATGGTAGAAAAGGAATTTGCACTTCCTCACTTCTTAATCCATCCTTCCAATGCAGCATTTCTTTCACAAATTTGATTAAATCTATTTTCGGTGTTTCTCTTTACTATGACTATGATACTGTTACACACACATATGTATGTGTGTATGTATTTTCACACCTAATTCAAATAGTATGAATGGCGGGTGCTTATTGGTTCATAGTCTTCAGTCTGGGGCGATCAGGTAGCCAGCTGCCTTTTTCTTCATGGAACCCTAAACGTCAGCACCTATAGGTATTTTTTTCCTGAGGCTGCCCGTCTTCCCACCTCCTGATTATGTTTATAAGACTGGTTATTGTCATTCTGAAAGTCAGTAGGGGAAGGAGAAGGAGGTTTTACCTCTTAGTATGCATATCACTTACCTTGTTTTAGATCTGTCACATCATTCTCTACCCCCGGCGTCAAACACAGAACCTCTGATCCAATTTCTCAGAAGCGGCCCCTCTGCTGCATGTGCTGGGGAGGAATTGGAGTTCGGAGTGTGGATGGCAACTTGGGAATCGGACTGTTGCTTATAGAGATTTTCAAACACTCCCCCTGCTTTTGCTCATTACAAATACACACACCCTCACACACACCTCACCCTCTCTCTTCTGAGATTCTCGGGTATTCTGTGGGCTAGATCAGCTCAGTTCTCATCAGCATCCCCTTCCCCAAGTCCTTCTCCAATTTCAAAATGTAAGTCTAATGATCACGTGTCACGAGGTGGAGAGAGAGAGGAATTAGTCTTCAAATAAACAAAAATTGAAGCATCAGTTACATTGGGATGTTTGTATATATGTGACTATAAATCATACTTTTCATTGAATTAGAATTTATATTGTAATAGAAGAATTCTAATAGGAGAATTCTGTCTATCCTACATTAGTTAGGTATGGTATGTCTTTTTAACAGAGCTAACTCTTGATAGATAAGAAAAGAACCTTGAAGTAGCATTTGCCACTGGCGCTAACAGGACAGTGACCCTGTACCATAGGAAAGGTCAAAGAACCCTGACCTTAACGTTTGAAACATTCTAGGAACTCCAGGAACAGGTGAGAGCAAAAGCTGAACTCTGTCTCAAGAGTAACGGAAGTAGTAAAAGAGCCTCAGGCCGGGCCTAACTCTGAATCTTTAATTCCATCCCTGTCTAGGAGGAAGCCTGCCTCAGGCACCTGGGATCCAGGTGGTAAGTTTGGGCCATCAGTCCCTACGCACTCCACGCTCCCTGCCTTCCTAGAAAGTTGCTAGTAGAAATATGTAGCATGAACTGGTATAGCTACCAGGTGGAACAGTTCCACCAAAACATCCAAGGCTGAATGGAATCCATCATCAATAGGGGCTCCGGGACTGTCACACCTTCACAGTTGTCTCCGTTCCTGTACGATGGATGAGAAGCAGAGGACACGTGGATTTTGAATTGTGTGGCCCCCGAGGATGATCATCAAACCAACGTATTCCTTGCACATGTTTTTCTGATCTCATATTTATTAAATAGTGGTATTAAATCCAGAACGAAATAATGAACTATAAAGCATTAAGACTTGATTATTTACCTTTATCTGAAAATGACCTTAAAAGCCAATAAATAAGTAAATAAATCCCTGAAAATGTGGGGGGAAATCTTAGCTGGTTACCGTTTTCTGGTGAAACATTAAAAACAATCTTAAAATATTAAGCAATTTGAAATAATCATAGGAAAATGAAATTCTAATATAATGAACAGAAAGCTCCAATTTCAAGGTTAAAAATGGATGAACAGAGAGCACTGAGTTTGATGGGGGAACGCAAGAGCTGGAAAATTTTTGGTTTTAGGTAATAGTTAACAAGCTTAGTAGTTAATGCATGTAAAAAGGTATTGTTTCAGAACTGAAGGTACGGCCTGCCCTGACTCCAGGAGACCACATGCAAGTCAACCTTTGTGTTCCAGAAGAGACCATAAGCAAGCAAGGTGGCATCTGAGCCATTGGGTTCCAGGGAGAGACATCCCACCGCCCAGGACATAGACAAAGAAAATCACCCAGGACACAGGACACAGGACCCAGGTAAAAAAATCAGCGGATGAAAGGATTTAGGGAAATTGCTGGATTGCATCTTTTATTTGATTAAACTCTTTCCTGAATTCCAAATCCCTTACCTACACCTTTTCCTCCTTACAAAAAAGGTTGGCTTGAAAGGAAACATAAAATGGTCTGTTAGGGTACATAACCTGCCACCTTCTCGGAGCCCTGGCCATCCGAATAAAGCGCCCCGAAAGAGTCAATCCCTGTCTCTGCTTATTGGTTCTGGTGGAGATAAGCAGCTGGAACGCTGGCTTTCCCAGTTTCATGTTTACCAAGGTGGCAACATCCCCTTTGTCGCAGTTCACGGTGGCTATGGTCTTTCTAAGAGTAGGGTCTCCTGGAAGATAGACACGACCTGGGTAATGAAGGTAGAGATCCTCACATGTGAGTCTCCAAGAGAAGAGTCTTACATTTTCTCCTGTGTGACCTAAAGCAATTACATATGATTTTTGCGTATCAGTTGTTTTGTCTGCAAAATGGGATGCCTACCTCATAGAATGTTGTGAAGGTTAAAAAAGTAAAACATTTAGATGAGTGTCTGGCACAATGTAATTGTTAGCAATTATCGCCTCATCACATCAGAAAAGAAGGAAACAGCTGCTAAAAAAAAAAAAAAAAAAAAGGCAGAGTGTGGGGAAGTGCAGAATTAGCTAAAGACCGGGCAGCCAAGGGCCTCTTCCTCTCCTCTGATTCTAACTTGTATTTCAGTTCAGGAAATTCCAGGATTGTTTCAGCCCAATGAGGTAATACCTGTCGTGTCACACTGTTTGCCAGCACATGATGCTCTTTTTATATCAGCCCACAGTGCCAATGGGAGTCACTCATGTGAGCTACAGCTGCTTGTGCAGATGGAATAAAGTGCTTCATGGTACAGGAATTGACCTTTCTTGTTTTTTCTCACACCTAACCTGAAAAGTCATATGGGATTTATTTCCTAAGAATGAACTCTACAGTTAACTCCAAATGATCCATTTTAGTAAAAGGAAAGACATAGATGGCTATGAAGAATGGCTTCATAAATCCCTTATAATTTATGACATGTTTGGAATTGTATATTTGAGAACTTGGTGTCTAATTGTTCTAGAAACAAAACTTCAAGCAAAGTAACTCTTGCTGGAAGTCTGACCTCAGAGAAGCTAGAAAATTTATCCCATTCCCCATCCCATGCTCTTTTCCTCTTCTGAGCTAGGATGCACCATAGAATCTGAAGGCAGGAAACCACCACCCTAACATGCATGGTGGTTCTGTTTGGTTCACACCCTTTCTGGGGATTAGGATGGTGTTTAATCACTCCTGATAGTTGAACCTAATTGTGAATAGAGCCTCAATCTCTATCATTCTAGAAGATGGTATATGACTGAAAGAATGAAGAAAATAAATTATCCGAGAGTTTAAATTGTTTTTTAAATGCAAAATTAGTATAGTTTATGTTATATATAAAAATCAGCTCTTTGGCAAACTTGTCCTGTGCAAACTGGTTGATGAGATGAGTCAAAAAAAAAAAAAGGAGGAAGGAAGGAAGAAAATATGACTTTTAATCAATGGTATTTATATATGTATATATAGTTTCATTGAGTTGTAATTTTTAAAATGAACTCTATTGTGTGGTAAAACTCTGAATCATGATTTCAGTAAATCCCACTACCAGTTCATATTCTTACAGGTGACCTGTAATAAAGTTTAACCCTCCAACCTCAAGTGTGAAAACGCCTTTTAAAGGTATGCATTTAGAATGCTTACCTGAACATATTGTTTCTAAAGTGGAAGATGTATATCCTTTATGAATTTATGTATTTCCCTTCATTATCTCTTTGTCCAGAATGTAAATTCAAAGAGGACAATGCTATAATGAGTTAGTTAGCAAAGCCAGTCTTTTTGACGTGGGCTTAGATGACTATATTTTATCTAAATACATATTTTCACGTCAATACATATGGCTGTTGTCACTCTTGAAAAGCTGGATTTAGGATGGAAGTTCCTCATCATATTCAGAAGCTGTTCTAGGGACAGTTTTTCATTCTTTTCTCTGTATTTTCAGCCTGTACTGCTTTTTGCTCTTCCAAATAGAGATAGTTTGATCAACAAACACTTGATAAGGGAACCAAGAAGACTCAATGGAGAAAGGATAGTTTCTTCAATAAATGGTTCTGGGAGAACTGGATAACCACATGTAGAAAAATGAAATTAGACCCCTACCTTATACTACTCACAAAAAGTACCTCAAAGTGGGTTAAAGATTTGTGTAAGATCCAAAACTATAAAACTCCTAGAAGGAAAACATAGAAGAAAAGCTCCTGGATGTTAACTTTGGCAAAGACTTTTTGGACAGGACACCAAAATCACAGGCAACATAAGCAACGAAAAGAAACTTGTGACTAGAACAAACAGTACCCATTTGGAGCAGCCTTGAGCTTTCTCAGGCAGGGACTTCAAGGAGGGCTAGGCTCATCTTGGGAGGAGGTCTTGAGCTGTTAGAAACTATGTTAGCTAAGTCTTTTAATGGGGGTGGGGGAGGACAGTGGCCAAAATCATTTGTGCTGAGAATCTGTAGTTTTTATAGTCCAAGGCTGAGGCCTGCTTGAGAAGAGGGCTCGAAGGGTCCTGGCTAAAATTTGGTCAAGGAGAGAATCTTTGTCACTCTCTGTCTACCAGATCACATCATCCTTTAATGTTTAACTAAAAGAAAAAACTTGCAGGCTGTTTTCCAACTTTAGGCCACCCAAGCTGATGTCTCTCTTCTGAACTAAGAGCATCTATTATAGTGCTTCTCATATGGAAAGTTATTGCCACACCTCTTAGCAAATTTTCCTATCTTATTTCATTGTGTACCTGCTCATGCATTTGTCTTGGCTACCCGAATAGGTCACAGTTTCCTATAGGAACATGCACTAACATCTTTTTACAGTTAGTTCTGTGCAGCACTTGGTCACATGGAAGAGACGAATCAAAGTCATAGGGTATCTATGCACCTTCATTCATTTAAAAAATGTTAATGGCTATTCACTATGTGGACATCATTTTTCAAAGTTCAATAAGACCCAGCCCCAGCTTTTATTCTTGGCTCCCCCATCAGAGTTCTGCAACATGCTAGAGAGCTCAAATACACGTTTGCCTTGAAGCTTTAAAAAATCTAATCTTGTAGAACCTGACCTATAAGGCAATATTAGATATGTGTCAGCTATGATACAATTTAGATATTCATTATTAAAGAATCCCTCAAAGGTAAACGATCATCGGCTCACACTCAGGATATATTAAGGCATCATAAACACAGTGAAATAGCAGTCACATCCACTAGGATAGCTATAATCGAAAAGCCAGACATTAACAAGAGTTGGTGAGGGTGTGAAGAACCTGGGATGCTTATACACTAGTGGTGGAAATGTAAAATGGTGCAACCACTTTGGAAAATAGTGGGACATTTTCTCAAATGTTTTAACAGAGTTACTATGTGACCTAGCAGTTCCATTCCTAGATATGTAGTCAACAGAAATGAAAACATAGGTGCACATAAAAACTGATATATCGCAGTATTATTCATAAGAACCAGAAAGTAAAAACAACCAAAATTCCTATCAGCTGATGGGGGGTCAATGCTGACACTGCTCTTCCACCATCTGTGATGAGGGCTGGCCAGAAGGAATGTGTATCATTTTGGGAATGGATTGTAACTCCCTCCTTATCTCCTGTGATAGCTTCTTGATCTCTTCTTTCTGCATGTATACAGGTAATGTAGTTTCAAGTCACACATAGGACACGTACCTCCTTTGTCTGGGACCCCTTATAACGATCCTCAGACTGGAGGAGGTAAGGCCTCTGTTGCACCGGGCCACCTCCATTTATGCCCTCCCCTGTAATGTGAGTAATAAACTGCATGTCCACACCTGTTAGTCCTCTATGTGATTTTTTTCCAGAATATCTGAAGGCATTCTCAGCTCCCCAGTTTAGAGCTCCTGTGTTATAACTGGCATCATGAACAGGATATTCTGGAAAATACCCCTGTCAAGTAGACTGCATGTATTAGTGTGCTGGGTTGGGTAGGCCTGAGGGAATCCTGGGAGTAGCAGGAGAATCCCAGGGCGGCGCACCGGTATTGAGGGGGCACCAGCAACACTCCTGTGGGCCTTGCAGAGGACTTGCATGGAGGAAAAGGAAGAGCCAAAGCAAAAGTATGGCAGTTAGAGAGTGAGCTTAAGTTGGAGAGAAAAATGAAATAAGATTCTAAGGCTAGTCCTAGTCCCTTCTTGAAATTTGTCCTTTGCTTTAATTTTGTTCTTGTTTCTGTTTTGGAAAGGAGCAGTTTAGGTCTCATTTTAGACGAATTAGAAATTTTGCTAAAGGTCTAGTAAATGAGGTAAGGCACATGAAATGTGTTCATGAATTTGTCAATCTAAAGCATGCTAATTACATTTAAGTTGGGGGAAAATGAATGGCTTTGGTAATAAAAGGTGTAAATTATGGCAATATATTTTGAAGGAAGTAGAATTAAAAGTAGTTGTTCTAATTTCTGAATGAGTTAAAAAGGCACTAGGAAAGTTGCAGAAGGATTGTGTAAAGGGAAGAAACAAAAAGACAAGAAAATGAGAATATCTTGTGCTTTCTTTACCCAAATTACTAAGTCAAATTTTGTGTATAGTCTGTATGTGTTCAGTCTTCATGTGTATGGTCTTTATGTGATATGTGTTTGTCTGTGTATTACATGTGGTGTGTTTTCTGCTTCCAAATGGCATAATTAGGGTGTAATATCTTATTGGCCTGAAGAAAGTAAACACTTATATACATTAAACAGGATTCTGTGGTCTGGAGAAAATTTGATGTGAAAACTGGCTTTCAGTTTAATTAATATCTTTTAAAGTTATTACCATAAAAAATATGTTGGTTTACAAAAAAGTTTATGTTATAATCTTTTAGTTAAGTTTGCTTGACAGCCTTCCCAAAATTCAAATTTTAAGAGATTTTAAAATATATATATAATCTTTATTATATATTTTTCCATCACCATTTAGTCCCCTTATGCCCACCTCCCCCTAGGAATCACCACTCTGTTGTCCATGTCCATGAGTCCTTTTCCTATTTTGCTCAGTCCCTGCATCCCCTAACCTCCCCCACCCACTAGCTGTCATCAGTTGTCCATCTATGAGTCTGTCTAAGAGATGTTTTTTTAATTGAGAAATGAATTTAAGTTATTCCAGTGGGCCCCTGGAATACCTCAAATATTTGTTCTCCTTCTTTTATAAAAGAGAAGTGTTAGAACTAATTAAGCCTATTTAATATATTTAAAGTACACAGGAAACTGTCAGATAAAGAAATAATAAGTATGTTCTATTTGTATATATATATATATATTTTATTAAAGTAGATGTTCTAGATATTATATAAGCTCTGATATACTTCCATTTGTAATTTTAGTTGTTATATTAAAATTTAGTTGTTGCAGGAAAGCAAATTCCTTTGTCACTTGCATTCTACTCAACTCTGTAACCATGTCATTTTAAGTTATGTCATTTATAAACAGTCATTGTGTTTGCTCTAATGCATTTTCAAAATACACTCTGTCTTGGGAGGGGTTTGTAGGGAGGACTCTGACTTGTTTTGGATTGCATATTTCTGAGAATGGGTTTTCGGGTCATACCTTTGAACTGAATGAAGATTGCTGGAGCTCTGTGAAGTGACTGGATTTATGGAGGTGCTTGCAGATATTTGGGATATACAGAAATTAATTGTGGAGCATAGTAAACTGAAGATAATTGTGGCTTTTATAACTTTGTGTTGAAAAGTATTCCTAATTTTTAATCATTTGTTTTTCAGAGATAAGAAAACTTTGTTTCTTAAAGCAATTTGGTAAAGTATATTTTCATAAGCAACATTAAGGCATTTCTATTTTTCTCCCTACCTGATCCTTCTAGAATTTGGAAACTCTTAATGAGTGAATATTATTCTCTCCATAGCAATATGTTTATTTGCATAAGTTCACTAGGAATCTGATTTCTTCCTAACAGGGCATATAATGCCAGTTTCCAGTTGTGATTTTTATCAATTAAGTCTTTGTATGGAATGTCAGGATCACAGGACTCTTGCCTGAACTCTGAATGTCATCAGAAAATCATAAGGAATTAAGATTGACTTTGGGGCTTCTAGACAAGATGGTGGCAAAGGCAGACGAGGCTTCTCTCTTCGCACAACCACATCCAAATTATAGATAAAATATAGAACAACCATTAGTCCGGAATGTCAGAAGTCGAGTTGAATGGAAGTCTGACAACTACAGAATTGAAGAAACCATATCATCCAACCTAGTAGAAGTGACATAGACGGAGAACGGGCTGGTCCCACACTCACATGGATAAAAATTCAGGAGGAATATATTGAGAGTGAGGAGTCCCAGACCCACACCAGTCCACTCAGCCCAGGACTCCAGTGCCAGGAAGATAAGACCCATAACTTCTGGTTGTGAAAACCAGGAGGGGTTGCGATGGTGGAGGGGTTGCGATGGTGGAGGAGCCCATTGGAGCCCTAAGCAGTTCCTCTTGGAAAACCCACACATGGACTCACCTACTCAGAATCGCTCCCTCTGAGCTCCGGCACTGGGGTGGCAGCTTGAAGGACACCAGTGGTATCCAGGGAGGGACTGAAGTGTCTGGCATTGAGGCAAGCAAAGGCCATTGTCCCTTTGCTGAACCCTCCCCACACAGAGCCTATAGGCTGGTGCCATATCTGACACTCCATCATCCTGGCTAACACTCTGTGACCCACCTCAGAGATCCACAGAGGCACTTCCCTACCCAATTTACAGGCCTACCCAAGCTGCTTTTCCATAAGAATGGCTGGTCTTGGCTCCTAAATCCTATCAAACAAGCAACAACTGGCTTCAGTGAGCCCTACCAGCAGTCAGATTAGAGTCACAGCTTGGCTTCACCTGGGAATCTCCAAGCCCAGCATAAGTAGCAGCCATCTCAGATTGCTTTACAGCTCAGGCAGGGTGCCCCAGCCAGAATGAAGGTGGGGGTGGACCTTGACCTGCACCACCCACGACTACAGACTATGTCAGAGCACTATGACCCTGCTTTGCACATGTGATCCTCCACAGAGGGTGGAGGTTGATGATCAGTGGTCACAGTCAGTCCTTGCAGCTGACTGGCCTGACTAAGTCCCTCCCTTTGATCTTCTAACAGTAACCAAGTCTCAACTACAAGAGGAAGGTGTACTCAGCTCACATGAAGGATGCACCTCTAGTACCCAACTTGGGTGATAGGGGCGGTTGTGCCACTGGACCCTATAGGACACCTACTATATTAGACCATCTACCAAGACATGGAGTCAAAGAAGTTCTACCTAATACATAGAAACAAACACAGGGTAGGCTGCCAAAACGAGGAGAAAAAGAAACATGAAAGAACAGATCAAAGACCCTTAGAGAAATAGGCTGGTACCTTGCTTGGTCATGTAGTTCATGGCAGTCTTTCCAGGTGAGGAGCCAAGGTTACTTTTCTGAAAGATGGCATGGGAAGAAACTCAAGACATCTTGGGAACTCCAAGAACTTGAAAAACTCACCCAAATCTGCAGGTACTGTAAGTAAAGCCTGATGGTAAGTGTGTGGCTTGACTTCCCAGCCCTGGGGGCTAATTAAAGCTCAGTCTAGGAATTCCTTGTAACTTTCCAGCAAAGTAGATCTAAGAAAGCTTATATAATCAATTGCTATTCCTGTTGTGCTTATGCAAATAATCAGGCCAAATTGAAACTGGACTTAATACAGTAAATGAATTGGTCTTGATTTGGCTCTTTGATAAAAATGAGGGTGATTTTACGGGAAAGTTATGTTTCAATAAAATCTGTTATACACAGTTTTGGCAAGTAGACTCTAATTCAGTGTATTGTCTGTAAAATTTTATATATCACCCATGAACTAGGCTGGATCCTGAATTTCTCCAGTTTTTCTTTTTTCAAACTAGTATTTCATTTTTCCTTCATCCTTTGATTTGGAATTATTGAGAACTACTGATGCAGTATCAACCATACAGAATTTACCTGAGCATCTGATGACATTACCAGAGACATTTAAAGTACAGGTAAAGAGGATATATCAGACTGTCACTGCTTAACTTCATTCCAACAGAAGCCTTACACTTGCAAGTCTTCTCATTTGACACTTGCACACTTAGAAACTGGTTTATGATTTGTTGTGTTTGTTAACCTTTTTATTCTTCCTGTTTTCATAGAATGTACACTATGACCTTGTTTACCTGGTGTCTCTGTCAAATTCTTGGGGGTTCTCTGATTGGATTCTGCAGAAACAACACCCTCTCCCAATGGGTGGGAATGCTGGCTGCTCTGAACAACCATTCAGACTTTTGGGTCTGCACAGAGTTTCCGACCTTAGCCTCTGCCAGCCTGCCATAGTGGATCCACCCTGCAAACCAGACAGGCTGAGACTGGCTGCAAGACTGGGAGGCTTCAACCCCCTCTTCAAACAGACGTGTGAGAAGGTATCATCCCTCATGAGAGAGCAGGCTAACAGCACCAAACCATTGCTCATGTACACAGTTTGGGATGGTGTGGGGTGGCTGTCAGCATTACAGGTAGAAATGTGACAGCCTGTACCCATATGTATTGAACAGAGAAACAGGACTTCAAGTTAAACTGTGCAACTCATAGGATGGATGCCAGCAACCCTGTGCAAGAATATTACAGTACTGACTGATACAGGTGTTCCCTCCTCCTGGGTCTCCTTGGCTTCTGTATTGCACTTTTAGTCTTAGGGTGTCACCTTTACTGTATCCCTTGTATATGGATGCAGTGTGCCAATATGCTCACTACACAGGTCTTCTATCAGAAAAACTAATGTGAAGAATGTCAGGTGGAAGAGTGATGTTGGGGTAGAGTGTGGGGTTGATGCTGACATGGCTCTTGCACGACCCGTGATGAAAGCTAGCCAGGGGACGTTGGCCAGAAAGAATGTGTGTTGGTTTGGGAATGGATTGTAACTCCCTCCTTATCTCCTTTTCAGAGTGGCTTCTTGTTCTGTGACTGCTTTTTGACCTTTTCTTTCTGTACATTACACACTGAGGTAATGTAGTTTAGAGTCACATGTAGGACACATATCTCCTTTGTCTGGGATCCCTTATAACAATCCTCAAGCTGGAGGAGGTGTGGTCTCTATCACACTGACCTACCAACATTGGTGCACCCCCCCCCCTGTAATGTGAGTAATTGACAGCATGTCCACATCTGTTAGTCCTCCGGGTGTTTTTTTTTCCTGGAATATCATGGACATTTAAGCAGCTCCCTGGTTTGGAGCTCCTGCGTTACAACTGGTGAATGGATTAAAAAAAAAAAGTGGTATATTTATATAGTGGAATACTCATTAGCAATAAAAAGGAATAAAAGGAATAAAGTACTGATACATGGCTAAACCTAGAAAACCTGAGAACCTAAACATTGGAAGAAGATGGGGCTAAGAGAACTGCAAGAAAATAGGGCAAAGGCATTTATAACTGAATACAGGTCTGGCTACCTGCAGCAATGAGAACCAAACTTGTACGACAGGTGCTGGTGAAAAAGTGGTTTATTCAAGTACCAGCCACCTGAGAAGATGGGAGACTCGTGTCTCAAAGCCTATCACAACGTCAGTGCAGGTAGAGGTTTTAATAAGGAGAAGGAAGGAAAGCAGAACAAAGAAATCAAGGGGAGAAGCTTGAAAAGTTCTCTACATGCAGACCAGCATAGTCCATTCCAGTAAGGGCCTTGAAACTGATCAAGTGATGGTCTGGTGTGCATCATTCTGGTTTTTCTTATCCTGCTTTTCATCCTGGTTTTGCGGTGGAAGTTCAGCAAATCTCCTGGAGCTGGGATGGCTGAGGGTCAGGGTCTGTATCTTTTAAAGTTAGTTTCTAGGATGCTTATACAAACATGCTATTCCTTTATTACAAACTACATATTAGTCAGTATTTATAGAAACAATGTCAAAAGAATGGCAGGGTGGGTTACAGTTCCCCACTGTTAGAGCCTTAATATGCCTAGACTTGTAGGAATGTGAGCGAAATTCATTGTTTAAGCCTTGGAGTTGATTTTGTATTATATGGAGTAGAAAGCCTCTTAACTGAAACAATAGATGTGCAAGTATAGTTCCCTGAATGATAAGTCTAATATGGAGTCAACTGGACAGAGGACTGTGAGTTTTGGTAGGTGAATCATAATCAGACAATCTAGTTTGGTGTCATAAGGTGCTGACATAAGAAATGTCTAAACCTGTAGAGAATTTTTATTTGTAGACAGTTTATTTAAGCCCAACTAATGACATATACCAGGGAACAAGATCTTAAATGTTCCAGGAATTAACAGTTTTGCAGCTTCTTTTAGGTATTTGAAATTCAGGAGAAAATGTACATGGAGGTGGGAGAAAGCAAGGCAGAGACTGGATTACAGGATCATGAACAAGATTATGTGCTCTCTTGAGGGTTAATACCCCCTTAGAGAGGTTTTGTTTCTGGCATTTCAAAGGTATGTTAACCTAGATGCACAAGAACAATGGACAGGGCTGGCTTAAAACATTTCACTAAAGAAGTTATAGGCCTGGGGCATGACGACCCACCATGACCTGCTCACTTAGGAATTTATGATCAGATTTACCCTGTGAGGTTACTTTCCACAGAATGCAGCCCTTTTGTCCACAGTAGTGTGTTTCTTTCCTTTTTTTTTTTTTTCCGCTTATCTTTAGTAAAGTCTTGTGCAAACCATATGCTACTTGCATTTCCTTGCCCATGAAATTGTGGTGAGAGTATCTTGAATTCAGATTCCAGGCTCTGTAGAAATACAAAGCACTCCTCTAGATATCTTTGAATTCTAGACTTTTTCATGTTCATATGTCCACCACCAGCAATGGTTCTGTTTATGGGTCATCTCACTCTTTAGTGTATGTTGAGCTATATGTTGGTTGTTAAACATCATACCAACTTTGATGTGAAACACAACTTTTTTATCTGAAACACACATACATACATACGAGACATTTATATGTTAAGTAACCATGACAGCTACGGGGTTACACTGTAAAAATGCAAACAGCTTTGAGGAATGTTAAATACTCTTAAGGGGCATGTGGCCCATGGGATTTTTACCCTCATGCCTATTTTTCCCATAGTTCTTGCCATCCTTTTTTTTCTTTCCTCAACTGAGTATATCACTGAGTATACCAGTAAATCCAACTTTTTTCTGCCTCTACATGCAGAACAATTCAATTCTTCAATCCCAAATTTAGTTCTATGCTCTGTTTGCATATCCAAAGCTATCCAGGTATTCAGAAGAACAAAGGGGACTTTCTTGTAACATAATCCACCCTCTTTAGAAGAGAATCATCCTTGTAAATTAGCAATTTTAAACATTTGTTTGAACATTCCAGTTGTCTCATTTACACTAAAGCAATGATTTTCAACCTATTTGCCACTGGTGTGCCACAAGAATTTTTAAAACATGCAATACCTGACTATTTAGTCAGGGCGGTGACCTCTTTTCCCTTAGGTTGTCCAAAAAAATGACAACAGCCAACACAACATAACCATCTGGTATGAATTAATCAAAATTATACCTATGTTTTTTGTCAGATTGGCAAAAAATATATTTCTTGGTGTACTGCTGAATTTTAGTAATTAGTTTATGTGTGCCATGAGATGAAAAAGTTTGAAAGTTGTTGCACTAAGGAACATTGAGGATCAGTGAATCATATTTAGGTCTGTGTGCTCATGAATAGTAATTGGCAAGAGAACCCACAACTCTAGTTGTTCTTGCTCTCATAGATATTATTCTTTTAATTCCAGTGTTAGAGTCTGGATTTTGTTGCTATTAAGTTAGATGGCATTCCCATACAGTACAGGTGCCAGTTATAAAGTTCTCGCTTGTAGCCAAACATTCCAAGGCATTCAATTAGGCTCCTTTCATTTATAAAAAGATTTTTTTGGCCACTTTACCTATAAGGTATTTGCATTTAAAAAAAAATTGCCATTGCCCTCAAGAATAAAACCAATATTTTTCCTGGCAACTCAAGTTGGACCTCAGGAAGAAATCAAGTGTGTTGGGGGAAAAGGAGAAAGGAATGTATTATAAGTATCCAGAGAATCAAAACAACAACAACAACTTACCCACTTGTTCTCAAGAAGGTGAGAAAGTAGAACAGCTCTGGATCTCTGGGGACCTCAGGAGCGAAAATTCATTGATCATCTTTTAGGGGCCAGCCTTGGGATAACTTGGCTCTAACTGCCTTCCAACTCTGTCTCTGCTTGAGATTTTATTTTATAAACCTTTTAAATGGAAGTCTAACTTGTATAAAGTACACAGATCTTCAGTGTATAGCTCAATGAACTTTTATCAAGTGAACACGCTCATGTAACTAGCATGCAGATCAAGACACAAGATATTATCAGTGCCCCAGAAATCTTCCTCATGTTCCCTCCCGTTTATTTTCCTTCAAAGGTACCCATATTCTGATCTTATCATTCAAATTTGTTTTGCCTATATTTGAACTTTATTTAAATGGAATCATTGCTTAAGATTATGCCTGTTAAGATGTATCCTTATTGCTGTGTATAACAGTAACTTGTTCTGATTGCTATATAGTATTCCATTTATGAATATTATTCTTTTGATGGACATTTGGATTGTTTCCAATTTGGATATTATAAACAAAACTACAAATGAATGCTCTTGTACATGTCTTTCGTTCACATAGGTTTTCATTCTCTAACAGTGGAATTCCTGGGTAATAATTTAAGCATACACTCAGATTTAGTAAATATTGTCAAACAGCTCTTCAAAGAGGCTGTGCCATTTTACATTCCCACCAGTAGAAGGTTAGAGTTCCAGTCACTCCAATCCTTGCCAATGCTTAGCGCAGAATTTTCTTATCCTTTCTGGTGAGTGAATAGTGCTGCCTCATTGTGTGCATTTCTTTGTTGACTAATGATATTGAGCACCTTCTTTTCATGTGTTTGTTGAATAATTAGATATGTACCCTCCTTTGTGAAGTGCCTGTGTAAGTATTTTAAATATTTTGTGAAGTATTTAAGTATTTTATTGGGTTGTCTGTCTTTTTTATTGAGACTTTTATGGAGAGATTCTCTAATTCTCATTTAAGAATTGTTAGGGTAAAAGAACCCACAAGTACAATATTTTTCACTCTTCTAGGAAACAATATAAAATATTTTGAAATTCAAATTGTTACCGTTCTTTTCTTTTTTAATAACAGGCAGATATTTAAAATACTAAGTGCTATTCATTTTAGGTAGAATTTCAACATCATTGTAAAAAGACCATACAATTATAGTAATTATTAATATTTTTTCTAAATCCTTCTTTTTCATTTTACCACTCAAAAGTGGCTAATATCTAAAATTGAATTTTTTAAAGTTTATTTTAAAGTTGGGAGTGAAAATAAACCACCACATTTGCTCGAAGTTTTGAGCTACGGAGTATTAGCAGCATAGATATGGCTTATCTATTGTAGAATTGAGTAGTCAAGAGCAATAAGAAAACAATATAAAACCCATAAATGTAAAAATTTTATGAGGTAAAAATATGAGTGTTACATTTCCTCCCCTTGCTGGGAAAGATCATCTTTATTCATTTAACAGAAAACTGTTGACCGGGTACTATGGTAACATAATACACACAATTCCTATAGTCAAGGAGCCCACAGTCTAGTTCAGGCAGCGCTATAACAATGTGTCAGGTACTCTAAAAGAGATGTGAATAATTGTTTGAAAGAATAAAACCTGATTAGTGTTTTTAAGGTGAGAATGGAGGGCTGTGAAACAGAACAACTAAGTCTCTGTGGGAGAATTCCAAGAAACTTCAAGGAGTAGATGACATCTGAGCTGGATCTTAAAAAATGAGTAACTGCCTTCCAGGCAAAGAAAGGTGAAGTAGAAGGAACTGCAGGCAGAATGTCAGTGTGGGCAAAGGGACAGAATAGTGAACGTTAGAAATCTTCCATGGCAGCATTTGAAGACACCTGTCCCCTGAAGCTCTAGGTAGATTGTGCTGAAAACAAGGCTCAAGCTTTAACAGTCGTGTTGGCAAAGCTTACATAGGAGACTGAATTAAGTGGCTTCAGCAGGTTGGTCATGCCAAAGTCAGGGAGGGCTCCAGTGGGGAGAATATTGGACCCTGAAACCTCAGAGGGGGACTTTTGGTTGGAAGAGCCTGAGAAACTTGAAACCCCACTGTAAGTTAGCTGAATAATGGCCACCAAACATATCAAGTCCTAACCTTGGAACTTATAAATACTACTTTATTTGGAAAAGGGTCTTTGCAGCTGTGATTAAGTTAATGCTCTTGAGATAAGTTGATTACTCTGGATTATCCACATGGGCCCTAAATACCATCATAAGTGTTCTTACAAGAGAAAGGCAGAGGGAGAAAACACAGAGAAGGCAAGGTGAAGATGGAGCTCCGAGCTGAAGCCGCGCACCGGGGGACGCCAACAGCTGCCGGATGCTGGAAAAGACCAGAAAAAGATTCTCCTCTAGAGCCTCCGGAGTGAGTGCAGCGCTGCGGACACAGAGATTTTTGGGCTTCTGGCCTCCAGAGCTGTGACAGAATAAATTCATGTTGTGTAAGCCACCCAGTTTGTGGTAATTTGTTACGGCAGCTCTAGAAAACGAAAACACCCAGACTTTTCTCTAACTCTCAGGGCTGGCAGAAGCAGTTGCCTTGCCTTGATTAGAGCTGAGCAGCACCCCTTCACCTGGAACCCTGCAAAGATGTTACATGAGGCAGGTGCCTCTCAAGATGATTCTGGTCCTCTTCAAGATCCTGTCCCATCAATTCCTGCAGATAAATAATGGATGCATTTTGGGGTCAGGTCACTGACCAGCCTAAACCGGGAAATATAGTCCCTGTTCTGGGGAAAAAAATATGATGCACTCCTGAGAATCACCACACCTGACAGAAACCAAAAAAAACATAAGCAAGAGCAGATCTTGAAAGCATTGACTACAAAGGGCAGATTATAAAAGCAGGATGAGGAGGATTTATCTAATTTCTGTACATGGGAGCATTCTCCCATGACTCAGTGTTTGAAGTCCTGGCAAGGATACCTAGAGTCAGTCTTAATATGCTGTTGGAATTGTTCTTTAAGATTTGGACATGACTGTGGCATACAGCAAATGAGGTAGAGATGCCTAACTCTCTTGGCAGGATCATTGAGGAAAAAATCAAAAGGCTCAGGGAAGGAAGAATATTAGATTAGTTCATAATGTGGAGTCAGAGAACTCACATTATGAGGCCACCCACCCAGCTCTGTTTCCTAAGAGGACATTTCACTAAGGCAATAAGGAATACACTGGTAAAGGGACTACCGACAACTTTGCTCATTGGCTATTCTCAGTAGGGCAGGGGTAGAAATAGCAGGTATTATCATGAAACATACTTATAAGGGTGCTAGGGTTCTGGAAGAGCGGAGGCCTGTGGATATTACTACAATGAACAGTATGATGGCTGACATAGGGAGTTGGGTCTTTAATAGCTAGACTCTCAGAACTGTGACCCAAAGGGCGGAAGTAGGCTAGAGTCTTCTCACAATCATCTCAGTGATTTGTTTGTGGAATTTGTGCTTCCTGCTCCCACAGTTTATGCTTTCCTGGATTAGAAGTCTTAGATTAGAAGTCCACAGGGGGATGCTTCTTCTAGGAGACACTATATGGGTCCCACTATATCTGAAATTGAGACTCACTTGGTCGTTTTTAGCTTCTCATGCCAGTGGACCCATGCACAAATAAAATAGTTACTATATTGGTCGAGGGCAGAGGGATTGACATTAGCACAAGGAGTTAGTTTGGGGCTACACAACAAAGAGTATATGCGCAACACAGTAGATTCATGGGGGCATATCTTAGTATTTGCATGTCCAGTGATAACTGTAAATGGGATATTACAGCATCCAAGGCCCAATAAGATTAATATAACTGATGGCTCATATCCCTTGGGGATAAAAATCTAAGCCACCACCAGGCAACAACTCAGCCTTACTCAAGTACTGGCCAAGGGTGGAGGAAACCTAGAAGAGAGATGATGATTTTTTTTTTTTGAGAGAGAGTAAAAGCAAGTTTTATTTGGATAGAGAAAAAAGAGGCTAGGATGTGCTGCTGTGAAAGAAGCAAAAGTCCATGTCTGAGTGGACGTGGGCACACTCACAAGTGAGTTGTGCCAAGATGATGAATTATAATTGCTACCCCAAGACCAGTTACTGCAGTAAATACTGCAGCTTATCCTACTGACACTTGTTATCAGATTCCTCTTACACGTGCCTCATGTCCGCTCATCTAATCTTTGCTTCAGTTCTTGCCGTAGCAACCCACGGTACAGAGTTATAATCAGACAGCAACTCAACTTCTGTTGTCTAGCATATCCCTCACTTTCTGTACCTGGGTTTCACTGCCATTGCTGCTTGAGATGCCTGAAGGGACCTACTCAGCATTCTACATGTGAGCCAATCTGGAAATGTAAGGGAGTTAACATCCTATGAGGCAACCCCTGTCTAATGGGGAATAGAATCCCCCATTAGTGGATACAAACTTTCTTGGGAGGATAATGAGGTGCATTCCATGTGGCTCTTCTGGAGTCCATACTGAGACTGAGCCCCAGATCAACTCAATAATGTTGATTGAACTCAAAAACTATTTCATTGTTTTTACCTCTTTCTCTCTTTCACTCTTCTCAGGCCCTTGCTCATGTTCCTGTGATCAGTAGTATGCTAGTAAATGTTT
Organism: Mormoops blainvillei; assembly: GCA_004026545.1. NCBI lineage: Eukaryota > Metazoa > Chordata > Mammalia > Chiroptera > Mormoopidae > Mormoops > Mormoops blainvillei. The sequence goes on from PVJD01000258.1 coordinate 33,226, forward strand.
AATAACTGTCTCCACAATTAAAAAAATTATACTGGTTGCAGGGCTTGCCAATTTCTGTGCTGTAGATACTCACTCTGTGGGTAATTTTAAGCTACTAACATGACATCACCAAATTGACAGTTGGCTAGAGATGTGTACAATTGGTCCTTGGGAACCGGTGGGAGCTGAGTCCAGGACACCACTGCTTGGGAGCATGTCCCAAAATAAACTACCTGCTTACAAACCTTTGTCTCAGAAGACAAAGGGTGGCTCAAGAAAGACAGTGTTACCTACCTGTCTGGGCCAATAACTGGAGAATGGTGGGTGCACTGATGTTAGCCATGGATAACAATAAGATGAAAGAAATAAACAACTAACATTTTGAGCTTGGAAAGAGAAGAGCCTCTACTGTATAACACCATCCTAGAATCAGCAGTTTCTCTAAGGAGCCCTGATTCCTTTTATTGGAGACATTTATTTATTTTTAACAAGCAAAATTTCATTTATTTAAAATTTGAAACAATCTCAAACTTACAGAAAAGTTGAAAGTATAGTTTTAAAAATTTTCTTTCTTATACCATTTGAGAGTACTTTGTTGCCTTGTTGTCCCATCACCTCATAATGCTTTGGTGTATACTTCTTACAGGCAAGGTCACTCTCATTTACATAACCATAATACAATCATCAAAATATGGCAATTAACATCCATATATTACAATTATCTAATCCTCTGCTACATTCATGTTTCAGCAAATGCCCCAATGTCTTTTACAGCAATAAGGTTCAGAATCATGAGATGTTTTTATTTGTCATGTCTCTGTGATGGTTAATTTTATGTGTCAGCTTGGAGGGAATTTGGGTGAGATTAAATTGGCGAACTCTGGGTAAAGCAGATTGCCCTCCATAGTGTGGGTGGCCTCAGTGTTTGGAATTCATTTGCACCACTAGCTCTCTTGGGTTTCCAGGATACTGGCCCAAGTTGCAGATTTTGGACGTGCTAACCTCTATAATTGCATAAGCCAATTCCTTATAATAAATTCTTTCTACACACACACACACACACACACACACACACACACACATCCAATCGGTTCAGTTTCTCTGGAGAACCCACTATATAGAGAGAGACTACTAGTTTCTTTAATTTCTGTCAGTCTGCAATAGTTCCTCAGATTTCTTTCATTTCTATGTCCTTGACAGTTTTGAAGATTATGAGTCAGTTATTTTATACTATGCCCCTTAAACTGGATTTATCTCATGTTTTCTCATGATTAGATTCAGGGTAGGGAGAAATAGCTGCTTGAGATGCCTGTTCTTCTCACTGCAGCCTCAGGTGGAAGATTTCGATCTGTCCCATTACTGACCTGCACCTTGGCCACCTGATTATGGTGGTGACTTTCAGCCTTTTCCCTATATAATTAATAAGTATTTTGTGGAAAGACAGGTCAAACTATAAAAATCTCACTGGTCAAACTTTGAATTTATCCATTTATTATAATTTACATTAGTATGGATTCATAGTAGTGAATTTATTCATCAGATTGTAATCTGTTTCTATCGTAGTTTATTTTGGTGCTCAAATTAGCCTATATTTGGTCAGTGGAAGCCTCTTCCAGCTGGTTTCTGTGCCCTTTTGACATGTTGCCATCATTACTTTTATTTTTATGACACAGCAAAATGTTTCTTAAAATGACTTTATAAACAAGGCTGTTTTTATCCCCATTATTTGTAATAGTACAACAAACTAATAATAGGAAAAAGACTGTAAATAAATAAATACATAAATAAATGAAAGGAAGCCTTGCCTTTCATTGTCGAAGTGCAAAATCCAGACTTCTTAATATGACATGGAGGAGAAAGTTAAATCAAGAAGCACGATGTGGACTTCTGGCCAAGATGGAGGCATATGTAGATACACTTTATTTCCTCAAACAAGCAAAAGAAGGGCAACAACAAATTTAAAAACAAAAAATAACGAGAACTGCCAGAAAATCGAACAATACGGGAGAACTGTAAATCCTTTGAACCAAGGATTTAAAGAAGAAACACTCATCCAGACCAGTAGGAGGGGCAGAGAAAGGCAGTTGGGTGGAGGGACTCGAGGCAAGGTGGTGGCTTGCAGACAACATGGTCCCACATTTGCATGTGGATAAACCAGGAGGAACAACTGGGGAGCGAGAAAGGCAGCACAACCAAGGGTTCCAGTGCGGGAAAGGAAAGCCTCAAAACTTCTACCGGTAAAAACCTGCGGGAGTTGCAGTGGTAGGAGAGAAACTCCCAGCCTCACAGGAGAGTTCATTTGAGAGACCCACAGGGTCCTAGAACATACACAAACCCACCCACCTGGGAATCAGCACCAGAAGGGCTCAATTGGCTTATGGGTAGCAGGGGAAGTGGCTGAAAGCAGGCCAAGAGCCAAGCAAGCGGCATTGTTCCCTTCCTGACTCCTCCCGCACATACATGCCACAAGGCCGAGACATGGGTTGCCCTCATCTAGCATATACCTAAGGCTCCACCCCTCACAACAAAATAGTTGCTCTGAGACAGAAAAAAAAAAAAGACCCAAACAAAAGAACAGATCAAAGCTCCAAAAATAGAACTAAGCGATGAAGAGTTAGCCAGCCTAACAGATACAGAGTCCAAAACACTGGTAATCTGGATGCTCAGAGAATTGGTGGAGTATAGTTGCAAAATAGAGGAAAAAGTGAAGGCTATGCACAGTGAAATAAAGGAAAATACACAGGGAACCAACAGTGAAGGAAAGGAAACTGGGACTCAAATCAACAATTTGGAGTGGAAAGAAGAAAGAAACATTCAACCAGAACAGAATGAAGAAACAAGAATTCAAAAAAATGAGGAGAGGCTGAGGAACCTCTGGGACAATGTTAAACGCTCCAACATCTGAATCATAGGGGTGCCAGAAGGAGAAGAGGAAGAGCAAGACATTGAAAACTTTATTTGAAAAAATAATGAAGGAGAACTTCCCCAACCTGGTAAAGGAAACAGACTTCCAGGAAGTCCAGGAAGCTCAGAGAGTCTCTAAGAAGTTGGACCCAAGGAAGCACTCACCAAGGCACATCATAATTCCATTGCCCAAGATTAAAAGTAAGGAGAGAATCTTAAGAGCAGCAAGAGAAAAGCAGAGAGTTACCTACAAAGGTGTTCCATAAGGCTATCAGTTGACTTCTCAAAAGAAACTTTGCAGGCAAGACAGAACTGACAAGGAATATTCAAAGGTATGGAAAGCAGGGACCTACAACCAAGATTACTCTATCTGGCAAAGCTATCATTTACAATTGAAAGGCACATAAAGTGCTTCCCAGACAAGGTAAAGCTAAAGGAGTTCATCATCACCAAGCCCTTATTATATGAAATGTTAAAGGGAGTTATTTGGGAAAAAGAAGATGATCAAAACTATGAACAGTAAAATGACAACAAACTTACAATTATCAACAACTGAACCTAAAAAACAAAAACAAACACAAACAGAGTAAACAACTAGAAAAGACACAGAATCACAGAAATGGAGATCACATGGAAGATTATTAGCAGGGACGGGGAAGGGGGAGAAAGGGGGAAAAGGCACAGGGAACAAGAAGTGTAAATGGTAGGTACAGAAGATGCAGGGGGATGTTAAGAAATGGAGAAGCCAAAGAACGTCTGTGCATGACCCATTGACATGAACTAAGGGGGCATTGCTAGAGGGAAGGGAGTTACCAGGTGGGGAGTAAAGGGGGAAAAAACTGGGACAACTGTAATAGCATGATCAATAAAATACACTTAAAAACTTTTGGTCAAAAAAAGTAAACATTATACACAGCGAAATATGGTAATATTTAGGCACACATATACATCAGATGAAACAAAAACAAGGAAACATAAACATAGAATTCAGAACAGTAGTTATCTCTGAGTGGGGGAGGAAAAGGGTTAGAATAGGAGGGCACGAAGGACGCAAAACATTGTTGGTAATGTTCTTTTCCTTATAGTGGGCGTTGGATACGTAGTGCTCTGTTAGACATGCTAGACACTGTTTCTGTGTTGTCTAACATGGTAGTCAGAGGCCACAGTGACTATTTACATTTAAATTAACTGCAAAAGTCCTAATTTGCACTAGCTACATTTCAAGTGCTCAATAGCCGTGTAAGCTAGTGGCTGCCATGTTGACAGTGCAGGTTCATAAGATTTCCTTCACTGCAGAACGTTTACTGAACCGTGCTGAACACAGCGACTGTCTCCAAGAAGCGGGCCTGAACCTCTTATAGCACTTGAGTTTTCCCTCAAAGTTGGAGAATGCACAAACCCCCATTTAGATTTGTGGATTTCAGGGGCAGAGGGGACCTATTTCCTGGGTACTGTCTTACATGGAAAGCTTTGCAGAAGTACCCACCATCTCCACCACGTACCAAGTGGAATGGCAGCAATGCAGTGATGCAAACCTTGAGTACCCAGAGCCAGGTGGAAACAGGCCTCGAGTCTCTGCAACAATGCTGAAGGGCCAGGAGCAGAAAAGAGAGGTTATTACGTATCAGTAGCTGCCTGCTTAATTCATTCTGATTTGGGGTTCAGACACAGGGAATAAGAAATCAGGAGTAAAATCAATGGCATTTGGAATTATCTTCAGTACTGTATCAGCTGATGCTTTACCTTATAAACCCCTGGGATTCTGGTTGTTTTATTGCAGGCTTTAGGGTGTGTATAGACTTCTTGTCCATTCATTTAAAATTTTAGTAGCACTAAGGTAAGTAGTACTGTTCCTTGAAATAACATGAATGTCCTACCTAAAACTGAATATGAAAAGTGTGTCTCAGAGAAAGAGAGATTAGGGGAAAGTATTATTTCTAAACTAAAAAGACATACTGAATATTTTCAGACTATTTTACTACTAACCCACTAAAAAACCACAGGTATGTGACAGTTTATAACATGAATTAATGCTATGATGGCTTTTTAAATTTAGTTAAGTCAAAAATTCCTGACCATTCTAGAATTTTTCACTCCTGTTTATTAATTGCCACCTCTTTTCCCTACAATACAGGTGATAAAATTTGAATTATGTATTAGTAGAATTCTGATACACCATATAAATGAAGTAAACCCTGACAAACATAATTAAAGTATGACAAAATCTTATATAACAAACAAATAATATGGCCTATAGTCTTGTTCCCACCTTTCAGGACTTTAAGCTGTTTATTCCGGATTCCTTAAGGAAAATTTAAATTAGATTTTGGGATTCTAGAATTCTGTAAATTTTTACAGCTGTAGAAAAATGACAATATTAATTCTGATGAGTGCTTACAATTTTCCCCATTCTCTTTAATGGGTGCTTATTTGGTAGGGCTTTGTGTGTGTGTGTGTGTGTGTGTATGATTATGGAACTATAAAACCTATTAGACATGACTATAAAATAAGTCCCTCCTTCATTTTATTCGTCCCCGTTCTTCGCTACCTTCCGGTGGTGCTGCAGGTCAAGGCTTAGCTAAGCAGGTTTAGAGGGATAAGCTTGGAGGCTGGACATTATCGACAGGCTTTAAAGATAGACCATATGACAGCAAATAGCTTATGAATTGGTGCAGTGTTTACAAATGACAGGAAGGGAATTTCAGATTCTGAGTGTAGGACTGATGTCATCCCTTCAGGCCTCCCGTTTGCTGCCACGCTCAGACTGGGCTTTCCTTGGAGTTCCCAAGGTCCAGCTTCCATTGGAATGGCAGCCTTAACCCACAAGAAAGCACCTGAAAGAAAGCATCTGTTTTTTGGTTTTTGTTTTTAATTGATTTTTAGAGACACAGAGGGGAAGGGAGAAAGGAAAAAAAAACGCCATCTATTTGTTGTTCCACTTTATTTATACATTCATCGGTCGATTGGTTGCTTCCTGTATGTGCCCTGATGGGGATCTGATGGCGACCTTGGCATATCAGGATGACGCCCTAACCAACTGATGCAACCTCGCCAGTGCGAGAGCATCTGATCTTCAGCTCGCGGTGAGGTTGAGGTGAAGCACTCCCGATCCCAGGTGTCTAGTCAGAGGCTGAGTTGTGGGGCGGCTGTCAGTGTGACTTGTTGCTGAGGAAACCCGCAGCTGCGTTTCCCGGGGGGCAGTGCTGACGTTCTCCAGGCCGCCAAAGCCTACCTGGCACAGTGCCCCGGGGCGGCACGACTCCTCGAGGTGGGTCCCTCAGCCACCACCCTCCCGGCGCGGGGGCGGAGAGTACGCTCCTCACTCCCCCAGCCCCGCCACGCGCGCCGCCGGCCGAGGCGCGGCCGGCCCGTTCCCGCCGCGCTTCCTCGTCCACTGGCGCCCGCTGGCCGGGGGAGGCGCTGCGGCCGCCGTGGGAGCACCGCCTCCTCTTCCTCCAATTCCTCCCGCCTCCTCTTCTCTTCCCCACTCCCTGGGCGGAGTGCGTGCGTCCGGTTTGCCGTAACCGTTCGGAAATGGCAACTTGCGCGCTGGAGGTGTTCGGGCTCCCGGAGGACGAGGTGCGAGGGCCGTGGGGTTGCGGGGCGAGCTTCCCATCGCGCTGCCCATCAGTCCGACCGGAGGAGGCGGCAGTGGCTAGGGTGTCGGCTGTCAGCCCCCTCCTTCCTATACGCGAGCCCCGGGAACGCGCGAGGCGCGGTGGGACCGTGGGGGCGACCCGGCGCGCGCGGGCTGGGGTAGGGGCTCGCGTTAGAGAGCCGCATTTCCTTCTCAGACCTGTGGACTCCACACCCTTCTCCTCCCTGAGCCGCCGCGCTCCTCGTCAGTTTCCTTCAGGAAGTGCTGCGGAAGGGGCTAGGCGGCCCGCGGCGCGAGTGCGCGCGGGGGCGCGCGTCCCCCGCCAGCCCCGTCTGCTACCCCGGCCAAGTGTGCGGGAGCCCTGGGAGGGGGGCGGCGCGGGGGCCGGTTGGCGGGGTGGGGTGGGGGTTGTTGGGGCGAGGTGAATTTCCCTGGAGCTTAGCATCCCGGCGGCCGATTAGGCTGCTGGGGCAGAGGCCCGCTATACTCAACTTCATGGACTTTGAGCTGAAGACTTCCAAGTGAATTATGATTCGATTTCGTTTTCTTTTTCTTTTTTATCTGCACTCCTTTTTAACCCTCACTGTAGACGAGGTTGGGAAAGCAGGCAGATAGATTTTCCCCCTCATTTTTAGCAACAAGTTTCAAGTGTGAAAAGTTCATGCTATGTTTCACCAGTCTATATTGATTAAAAAAATAATAAAGCTGAAAAAAGTGTAAATACGTTAAAGAACTTCCCATAACTGTTCACTTTGAAAATTAAGTTCTGTGATTTGAGAAGGTAAAGCTATCTCTTTTCAGTGAAGTAACATACTGGTTATGCCTTACGCTTATTAAAAATAAGCCATTTTGAAAGGATTGTTCTATTTTGAGTGAGATGTGGCTTCCCTCTGTTTTTGGTGATTGTCTCAAAATGGGAATGGTTAGGAGGTCAAAAGGCTTAGTCTAACAGTTTGGAGTAAAAAAAAAAGCCTCATCAAATTTAAGCATTCTTGTTGACTGACGAAACTGTCACATATGTGTTTCGAGACTGGACCCACTTAACTGTAAATCCTTCAGCCAATTGCTTAGGTATCTTCTAACAGTGTTGTAATAGTGCCTTCTCCTAGTAACTTGGTATCTTTAAATGTCTTTTACGAAATGCTTTTTTTTACATTTCTCTTAAAGGTCTTTTGTTTATAAACAGTGGGCAACTTGTTGATGCAGTCAAGTTATCTGAGTGTTTTGAGAATGATTATACAATGTGATTAGACTTTAATTTCTTAGTGATTGTTACCAGAAGGGAAGCAAAGAAGTACAGGACAAATGGTGGCAATTTGGCAGTCCCTTGGAAACAACAGTCAATATGTTGCAGCTAAAGATAATATCCAGCTAATGTTCTGTAGAAGACATCGGGAAAATAATGCAGTGTTGAACCAATTGTAGCTTTCTTCTTATCAGTCAGATTTCCTTACTTGCTACAATAAGCCGCCCAGTGCAGATAACCTCAAGCTGGCATCCAGGGTAATCTGGCTGGCCTTGGACTTCCTTTCCCTGTTGTTGTTGTTGCTGTGTTTGTTTGTTACTCAGAAGTGTAGACCCTGCTATTCCAGATTTTCATCTCGCTCCTAGCAGAGTCAATTGATCATAGACAGAATATTGCCGAAGGTACCATTCACCGTCTGTTCTCTTCCTCTTGGTACGGGATCTGTGTTTTCAGGTATCTGCTTCTCTGTCACCCCTCTGCCCAGCCAGATGAAACAACTTATAGCAGTTAGTGGGTGGTTTTTAAACAACTGGGGCTAAGGGCCAGAAACTCCACCCTTTGAGATGAGGTTTTCCTGGACTTGCTGAAGGATTTGTACTTCTGGGAAGTTTAATGTCATAGGGCCCACCCTGATTCTCATAATCGGGGGGTATGATTGTCAGCACCATGACTCCAATTTTCTTCCAACTCCCTCTATACACTTTTCCACATTAGGAAGAGATGAGACAGAAAGATAAAAAGACATGATGGTGAAGTATTGTCTTCCACTTCTTCCATGGTAATTTAGGTTATTCATTCAACATTTATTACCTGTCTGTTCTCTTTCAGGTAGTGTAGTAGGCACCAGGGCTACAGAGGGAAACAGCAGCCTCTGCCTGTTCTATGAGGAGCTCACAGTCTGGTGGGAGACAGAAATCGCTTGTCTTCTGGTGGAGGTTTCCATCTCATCGCTATCATTAGCCATTTATTTTCCACTCCATCACAATAGAAAAAGAGGACTTAGAGAAGCCTCCCCATCATTATTATTTAAAAAGAAAAACGTTGAACTATGTCATGGTGCCAAAACTCAGACTAGTCTGTTGATTAAAAATAAGGTGGCTTTTTCTATTATAGCCAAAAAGGAAAAAATGATTCTTATTTTAAATGTGAAACAGAAACAAGGAGAAAGATGAGTAGATGGGGTAGAAGATAGTGAGAGAGTTGTAATTTAACCAGTATATGCTGAATAGCCACTTGCTCACACTATATGAGCATGTTGGTATTGAAACCTGCTGAAGTTTAGATCATAATGCCCCTTGCTTTTCAGTGAGTTTTAGCTCTTCTTTCACTTGTGTTTTTTAGTAAGAGATGATCCTGGCTCCACGTGCAGAATTTGCCATTAAAGCATAACAACCAAGGAAGTAGTGTCATATTATTTACACCAAACCGGCTCTGACAGTCTCTTGGGATTAACAGTAGAAGCTACCTCCCATGAATCTTTAGTGCGGTAGATATGGGGACCAGAAATTAGCATCCTTTGCACCCTTGTGCTGGCGGACTTCCCTGTTATGCAGAGGCTGGAAAGCTGAATACCATGTTTCCCAGACTCTCTTGCACTTAGCATTCTAGAAATACGTTGTGAAATAGGTTTCCTAATTAGGTGCACTTACTCGAGATTCGGAAGATGGAAATGAAGTAGAATATAACCTCTTTTTTTTTTTCTTTTGCTGACAAGCAGGGTCATGTGGACAATGAGTTTTTCTGCAAAAGTGTTCCAGTACCGGTAACACTGTTTTGTGGCTATTGATAGGAAGTTGCAAGTAGAGGTGGTAGTGGCAGTGGCTTCCTGATGTCTTGATGGGGTGTGTTCTTAAAGTCAGCAGGACTGTGGTGGCTTCTGATTACCTGCTTTTCTGACTGGGACAGAAGTGGCAGTTTCCTGGGTGGGCCAGAACTGAGGTATTTTTAAGGCCTCTGGAGGCCCAACCTACAGCCTGCCTCTCCAGCTCTTCCAACGATTTGGTAAACACCAAATTCCTTATATTGTGTGATTTCTATATCCTATAACTCAAACCTGACTGAAACAAGGAAAGAAAGGAGGAAAGATCTGAGAGTCTCCACTCTACAATTTGCACATATAGAAGAATGGGTGACTTTGATGGTGTCAGCTCCTGCAAAGCATAAGTAACAGCATAAATTAAGTGCATGTTCTGACACCTCTAGACCCACTAATACTGAGCAGAAACATAACCTGTCTGCTCTGGCATTATGCTGAGCCTGGTAACAAAGTTCCCAATCCTTCATTCACTGCACACAAGGGGGAGAAGCACAGTTGAAGCAGCAGCTGTGTTAGTATTTAGCCCAATCTTTCATGTATTGTTTATGTCATTACTGCATTTTTGCAACTCTTTAACTCCAGCGTCATCGTAAAGTATTTTTCATGGGTTTCCATGGGACCAAAGAAGTGTATGAATATAGTTTATTTGTAATAATTTGCTCTTTAATTATTTTAAACCGACGGAAAGTTTGGGAGTACAGTATGAAGAACTCCAAATCCTCCTCATTCAGTTTCTCCAGCTGCTGACACGTACCACGATTGCCCCATAATTCTTTTCTTTTTCTTTTTTTTTTTTTTTGCCATTTTCATTGGTCTGTTCTGAGACCAGTGAAACTGTTTGAGGGCAAGCTGCAGACACAATGCCTCATCCCCTCTAAATACTCCAGAATGTATTTTCCTAAAACAAGAGTACTTTCCTACATAACAACCACCCGACCCTCTAAACCAGGAAATCAACACTGATACACTACCATCCAATCCACAGATCCCATTCAATCTTTGACAAGTGTTCTAATCATTTCTTTTTCCTTTCCGATCCAAGATCCCATTGAGGAGTATATGGTACATGTGCTTGCCATGTATTTGCAGTCTCTTACCTGTGTGAGTCCCTGAGTTTTCCTTATCCTTAATAGTTTTAAGGAGTATAGGCTGGGCAACCTGTGGGACAGTCCTCAACCCGGGTCTCTTTACTGTTTCCTCATGACCATGTAAAGGTCATGAATTTTTGTCAGGAATCACAGAGGTGATACTGTCACCTCAGTGCATGACATCAAGGGGTACATGATGTTGACTTGTCCCATCACTGTTGATGATAACCTTGATCACTTGGTCATTTTGATGTCTGCCAAATTTCATTTTTGTAATGTCACCATTTTTCCTGTATAGTTGGTTAGTATGTTGTGGGGACATATTCAGAGATTATGCCAGTATCCTATCCTGCATTCACCAGCTCACCATCCACCAGTTTTAGCTCCCAGTGATGACTTCCACCAGAATCAAGCACCACTATTTTTTTGTTTTCATCCTTGTTAAGTGGCATTATATGTAAAAAGAACTTTGCCTTTCTCTTCACCTATTTATTCATTTGTCTTTATATCAGCATGGACTTGTGGAATTCCCCCACTCTCGTTGGGTTGTAATTAATTACTGTCAGTAAAAATTTTGTTGCTCAAATTATCCAAGTTTGACCTGTGGAAAGGAGGTTCTTGGGTCACTGTGACAAGTGCCCGTCATTCTTTAAACACTTCATTTCTTTTTGGCCGAAGATATTCCAGGCTCATCCTGTATTTTGCCTTTGCTGTCTGGAACAGTCACTTCTCTTAGGAACACTGGTTCTGTTTAATAAAAAATGTTTTTTAGAAGCCAAGATCTGGGTGCTCAGTGTGCTCATTGCTACTGTGTGTCATTACTCTTCGGCCATCTCAGGGAACAGAGTTCGGAGAAGCGTGTGTGTGTGTTCTGCACACATATACATATATAAGTACACACATAAATCTATAGTTATTTCTATATCAATGTGCATATAGATATTTAAAAATCATTAATTCATACCAATTTCTCCAATTCAAATCTAAAATCTCAGGGTTCTTTCTAGCCATAAGTACCTTCTCTAACAGTGAAAATTCTGACTTTCATTATCCTCATTATATTTACTTGTATGCTCAATCCTTTTACTTATGTTTTCGGCGTAAATGATTTTCTAACCAGGCAGACGTCTCCTCTGCCCCTTGTGCACCCCACTTTCAGCTCCAGTGGGAGGACTGCCGCTGCAGCTCCATGCAGCACCCTCCTCTTCCCCTCTGTGTCCCCTGCCAGCGGGCACACGACTGAGCATCTCTGTATGGCACCTCCCTCCTCCCCTCAGTGCCCTGTGCCGGTGAGCATGGTGACCATGCACCTCCATGAACCTACCCCCAAACCCCAAACACTGCCTCAAGTAGGCCTGCTATCAACTTCTCTGCACCAGGAAGAGAAGGTGAGAGAGATAGCTATTAGCAATTCATGCATCACACAGGAATAGAATCTTGGAGGCATCTTATCAATAAAATATTTAGGGTAAGCAGGGGTAAAGAAAATGAAATTGGACTAGGTTAGAATTCTGGCCCTGTCACTTACTGCGTCATCTGATAGAGGTATTTGACATCCTTCAGAGCAGGATATTTAAGTCAGTTGATTCTCCCATCCACTAGCTATATCTGGTTTTAGGAACATTCTACAGTGCCTGGAGACGTGTAAGATTGCTGATTTGAATTGCAGACCCCACTGTTCTACCGAAGTCTATGGTAATCAGTGTTGCTGGCCTCTCTCCTGGAAGCTTCTGTTTAGTCCAGCTCCCTTGCCAATCCTACCACAGTTTTAAGAGGATAAATGAATGGAGAGGGAAGGAGAAGTCTGGAAGTAAACCAGGGAGAAAGACACTTTAAAAACAAATGAAAAAAGACCTTGATAAGAGTTTTCTGAAAGTCTTGAGGAATAAATATATCTGGAGTCCAACGTTATAACCTCATGGCCTGACCCAAATGTCTGGCTTCCATCGATAATGAGACGTGTTGAGGCAATGAAGAGAGTAATGAGAACAAACAGTCATGTCAGTGCATAAAGATACTTTAATATAAACTCCTTCAGGGTAAAAGACTCAACCTAAATGTAATCATAGCTGCCTTTAATTGAACACCTGCTATATGCCAGGGGCCAGGTTAGGTGTTCTGATACTGTGGTTATCATTAATTGTAATCATCTCATACTTTAGTTGTAATGTTTAGTTCTCATACTTTAGTCGTAATCATACTTTAATTGTAAACAGCCTTGCAAAGGTAAATAGTATTATCCCCACCTTACAGATAGGGAATCTGATCATTGTGATTTGCTCAGGGACTCACTCCTGATAGGGAGCAGATCTGGGACTGAAACCTGACCTCCCTAGTACCAAAGACTTGGTCTTCCCACTGTGCTGCTGCAAACAGTCAGCCACATAAAAGGATTTGACAGAAGAGATTCTTTCTCAGGAAGATGATGAATGGAACATGAGCTAAACTTATGATTGTTTTTATGTTCTTCCTTCCATATCTTCTGTCCTTTTTTTTTATCATTATAGCTTTTAGGTGGACCTCTGAAGTCGTTGAATTTTGTATTTGCTTAACAAATATTTGTCGAACACTTACTATATGTGAGGCATTTGAGTCAGGTCACGAGGTTATAATGATGAACGTCAGACTAGTGGACTTATAGTTTAGAGGGAAAGACAGACATTGTTAAAAATATAATCAGACATACATGTTTTATAACTGTTATGAAGAAAAAGGCGTATAGGATGAAAGTATATAACAGAAAGATGAACTACTCGTGTATGGTATGGAGGAGGGGAGAGAGTATGAGGAAAGGCTGAGGAAGTCACCTTTAAACTAAAACTGAGGATGAACAGGAGCCAGGTGAGGAGGAGGCAGAAAGCTCTCCAGGTAAATAGAACTGTGCATGGCAGAGATGACAGGGAGAGGAGCACAGAGAGGCTAGAGTAGCAGAGCAAGAGGGACGGTGTTAGGAGATGATTCTGGAGAGGCGAGGAGAGCAGAGCCCAGTCAGGGCAGAAATGCCTTTTATTAAAGATTTTAAATTGGATCCCAAGTGGAATGGGAATTCACTAAACGTTTGCACGGGCATACATGCATGTCGCCATCATCATCATCAACATCGTCTTTTAAAGTAATGTTTGTTCATCATGTATTTAACATTGTCGTTGTTTGTTATTTCTTCATTTCTTCTCTCATCTCTAGCTTTCCATCTGGGATCACTTTTCTCTGCCTGAAGCACATCCCCTAGAATTTCTTTTAGTGAGTGTTTGCTGGTAATGAACTTTTTCAGTTTTTGTTTGAAAATATTGGAAAATGCTTTCCTTTTTTTCAGGGGGATGTGGGAAAGGAGTAAAACTTACAAAGAGTGAAGTGCACAGATCCTAAATGTACAATTTGATGTACAATAATTTTCAACGCGTGTAACTAACAACCCAATTAACGTAGAGAATATTTCCATCAATGCAGAAAAATATTTCCTTGGGCTCTTCTAGTCACCTCCCCCTTTTTACTCTCAACAGGCCACTTTTTATCACCATGGATTAGTTTTCCCTGTTCTGGAGCTCATATAAATGGACTCATACAGTATGTACTCTTTTGTGTCTGGCTTCTTTTGTCTAATGTAATGTTTTTCAAAGCCACCCATGTGATTGTTTGTATCAGTAGCTCATTCTTTTTATTGTTGAGTAGTATTCCATATGAATACACCAGATGTTTATCCAGTCTCCTTTCGATGAACACTTTGTTTCCAGCTTTTGATGATTAGGAATAAACGTACTATGAAATATAGGCTATCAGCTATAGGCGTATCCTTTCAGAGATATTTTATGTATAAATAAGCATATATGGTGCTGTCACATTTAAAAGTAATGTGAAGATACCAGTGTGGCTCAACTGGTTGGAACATCGTCCCATACACCAAAAGGTTGGGGGTTCGATTCCTGGTCAGGGCACATGCCTAGGTTGCAGGTTCGATCCTGGGTCAGGGCTCATATGGGAGACAGCCAATAATTGTTTCTCTCTCACATTGATGTTTCTGTCTCTCTCCCCCCTTCTCTCTCTCTAAAGTCAATGAGCATATATAAAAAATAAAATTAAAAAATAAAAGTAATGCAAAGATATAAAATAATGATTAGTTGTTCTTTTATGGAAATTATGTAGTACTGATTGAATAAATGAAGTTATAGTTTCCTAAGCCGGGAATACTTCTGCAACTGCATTAACTATAACACTTCCCTTTCTTGCCCTCATGTGTACCTGTGGTTCTCAACTTTAGTATCCATCAGAATCACCTGCAGAATTTGTTAAAACCTAGGATGCTGGCCCCACCACAGAGTGTCTTACTCATTTGGTGCAGGGCCTGAAAATTTATGTTTCTGATAAATTCTCATATCGTGTTCACACTATTGAACCAGGGAACACACTTTGAGAACCATGGATCTCTCATGAATCTAAGGATTCTGAGTACTCTAGTTTATCGAGGTTATTACAGCTTAACCGCCCAAGGAGCACTGACCATGCATAGCAATTATTGTATGTAGCAGTCATGTGTTCTACCTTTACTAGGATGGTCCTGATTTTGTGTGTTTTTCAATAAAGGAGATTAGCATTTATATTTTTGTAAAACTTTTCAAGTAAATGTACACACCAGAGAAAGAAAACTACTGTCAATTCATAGGTTCCAATTTTTACTTTGGAAATATGGTCACCATAAATTACATAGCATATGTTGCCAAAAAAAAAAAGGAAAAAGAATATATATCCTGCCCTCCTACTGTAGCAATTTTTTGTTATTCATTGTTTATACTAAATCACTATGTAAATACAGTAGTATTCACATCTGAACTATTATACCATATTTATTGTTCTGTACATTTTTTTGCTTTAGTTTTTTTGTACAAGTATCACAAATGTCAATTGCAAAATGACAGGATTTTAAAACCACTCAATGTGGTAAAAAAAAAAAATATATATATATATATATGCAGCTATGTAGATATGTATCTCATGAATGCCATTGATTCCTTTTTCCTCATTCTTCTTGGAGACAGTCTTTGCTGCGCTGCAGTCTATCCGAACTCCTTGTTCTCTATGCCTGTTGTCCAGTCGTCCTCTGCGGGCTTCCATTTCCCGCCCTTGCGAGAATTCTCTTGATCTCTTTTCTGTGTTTAATCCGCTATTTCCTTAATCTGCCTTCCTCTTTCCTAATTGATTCCCTCATTTGCCGACACAGATCTTCTCTACAAATGGGCAGATCCTATTGACTGGAATATTTCATAGCAGGGGTTTTCTGACCATTTTATCGTGGGACTCTCACAAGTAAGCATTTATAGTGTCTGGTTTTTCTCCCTACCTTGGACCACTCAGTTTGCTCAGGGAGCAGACTCCCAATTCTCTCTTTGGTGAGTGTAGGTCTGGAAGCCAGTGTTCTTGACTCACTGTTTGTGCAGACTTGTCCTTGTTGATAAGATACCTTAGTCCTACTTTCAGCAACTTCAAAAAGATTTGTGGTTAATCAAGAATTTGTCAGCCCCTACTGTGTATCAAGTGTTCTTTTGGATTCTGTAGAGAAAACAAAGATAAGAAACAGCAGAGTTTCTTGAGCTTCAAAATCTCACCATTTTAATAGTGGAGAAAATACTCAGTTTATTGCCTCAGATACAAGACCATACATGATAGGTGCTATCTATATAAATGTCCCTCTATTGAGAAGGGAAGATTCATGTCAAGACTTTTAGGAAAGATGGCATTTGGACTTTAAGGAAAAGACAGAACTTTTTTAGAGAAAAAATAATTTAAAAATTTTAATAATTTTTACTTATAAGCTTAATAAAGCTTTTAATAAATAAAACAAAACCCTCCATCATCTTATTAATAGCTATTTTCATTGTTGCATATTTCCTTCTAATTTTTATCCATCTGCATACCTGGTTTTACAAAGTTATCACAAAATAGCTAACATTCTGCATCCCGATTCTTCCAATTAACATAATTATTTTCTGTCATTAAATAATACTACTAATTACATTTAAGTGGTTTCAAAGGATTCTGCTCAGACGAGATAGGACTTCAACAGTGAAAGTATAGGGGATGGGGAAGAATATTCCTGGTGGAGGGAACCCAGCTTGTATTACAACTCCGAGGTAAGTAAATACAGGATATATCTTTTATTTTTAAAGTAGACTGGTGGGGTGAGGGTGGGAGGCAACAGAGGATGGGAGAAGGATGAAGAGAGTAACGAGACATCTCCCAAGACCTGTGAGAGATGGAAAGACATAAACTCTGTGTTTCCTATTTTGGGGGGAGTTTGGGGGGAGACTGACGAAAGACTAAGCAGCGGTAAATAGCTGTTATGAATGGCGGAGAAAACCTGAGCCCTGGAAAACAGCTTTTAATTACCGAAGCTGTCTGTGTGGGTGACATTCATGTTTTGTTTCGCCCTGTCATTGAGAAAAGCCATGCATGTTTGCCTGCAATTTGCAACTTTTCTCACTTTCAAAAGTCAGTAAAGCTCTGTTCTGAGTGGAAGGGGAGATTGCAGCTTCAGTGAAGAGCCGCGATCGTGATCTGTTTAATGGTAACACCCCCCATTTTGATGAAGGAAAAGGTGTTTGATTTTTGTGTCATTTTTGCTCATTTGAGTACTGTCACATTTCTGGTCACAATATTTTTAGTATCATGTCTAAAATGACTGAAGAGTTTAGTCTTTACTGCAGCTTTTATGCTCTTTTCAACGATAATGTAAGATATGATCTCTGCTTATGGGTGTGATTGAAATGACCTGTGTAGACAATTTTCTAGCATAAATTTATAAAATGAAGTTAAATGAATACACATATCAAAATAAATGGCATTTCTTATTTAGTTTTATGAAGGAATCTTAAGTCAGTATAGTTTCACATCAGTTAACCACGCCATCTAATATAACTAGTTCTGATTTTTATGGTAGGAAATGCAAGGAAAAAGTTGAAAAGTTAAATGTTCTTGTTACTGTAATTTAGCATTTCCTGGAATTGTTTTTAATTAGTGCTTGTTACATTTTTCCTCAGGAGGCTTATGGGGTATAGTTTCAGTAGAGGCTCCACAAATATGGATTAATTTTCTTAGAGGAGCATGAAGATCTCTCCTCAAGTTCATACACGAATTATAAACACTTGTCTTAGAAAAGCTGAGATTATCAAATAAGTTGCATTATTTGTGGGCAGCACTTTTTTTACATTCAACATTACTTTATATTAGTTTGAGGTGTACAGCATAGTGGTTAGACAATCATATACTTTACTAAGAAATCCCCTGATATTTTAGGTAACCACCTGGCACCACACGTAGTTATTACAATATTGTTGACTAATCTGATGGCACTTAAAAACTTTTTTTTTCTTTTAATGATTCTAGAGAGGGGAGAAGGGAAAGAAAAAGAGAGGGAGAGAAACATCGATTGGTTGCCTCCTGCATGCACCCAGACTGGGCACCGAACCTGCAGCCCTGGCATGTGCCTTGATCACGAATTGAACCTGTGACTCCTTGGTTTGCAGGATGATGCCCAACCAATTGAGCTACACTGGCCAGGGCCTGATGGCACTTTTAATTACACTTTACCACTGGAAAAAGTTTGTATTATTAAGTCATCATAGAAAATATTTCTAATTTTCAGAATTCATTCTTGAAATTAGTACCTTGTTTAATAAAGTACATCCACTTCCCAATTAACTGGTTTAGTGAGAATTCGGCTGGTGGGGCGAATAGAATATGTTAATGCATCTGTTCATTCAGTGACTCTCCAGGAAAAAAAGGTAATCTGCAAATATCCTCAGGCGTTTGTGAATCAGCCTCCATAGAAAATTGAAATTTCAGTTTACATGTTTTCCTCTCCTGTTTTTAATTCTATTTTTATTTCTGATACTAAAGACTTCCCTTCTTTCTTGTAAGATCAACTATGCATTCAGTTTTAATTGGTGATAGAAGTTATATTTTATCTAGCATCTGTACTTAAGGATTTCTGTGCTATCTGAATTTATCTGAGTTTTGGAGCTAATAGAGTATTTCATTTATCATATGTTTTTCAGTGAAAGCTTCAGGAATGAAGGTGGTGTACTATTTAGAAATGGAAGAAGATTGAAATAAATACTCTGTGATATGTATATTTTCTCCCACACAGACCTCTCCTCAGAAGGAAATATGACTATTTGAGAAGGGATAATTGTAGAATAGAATCAGCTTGATATCTGTTGGGCAACATTTCTTTCTTTTCTTTTTTTTTTTTTTAAACTTATAAAGGCTACTGTGAATACTCTTGGGCTGATGTCCTTGAATACATGAGTGAGAGTTTATCAAGAGGATATTTGTAAAGGTGGAATTCCTGGGTTATTGATTTAGAACTTTATTAGATATTGCCAAATATCTCCTAAAAATAATTCTTCAGTTTACACTTCCATCAACAGTTTATTGGAGTTCTTCTGATGACTAGGGTGATTGAGGATCTTTTCATGTGTTTATTGGCTGTTCTGTATGACTCCTTGTACTAGGTTGTTTATATTTCACTTATTGGTTTTTAGAAATTACATATTCTGGATAATCATAATTTTTCAGTGGTATAAATTTTTGATACTTTTACCCTGTCTGTCCCCTTGACTTTTCATTTTGCTCATGGCATCGTATCTTATACAAAAGGTGTGTAATTTTAATGTAAAATCTGACAACTTTTTCCATTAGTTTTAAAATTCTTTCCTACTCCAATGTCATAGAAATATTCTTAAATCTTTTATAAAAATTTTTAAGTTTTCTTTTTCACTTTTAGGCTTTAATGAATCTGGAATTTATATACAGTATAAGATAGTGATCGGATATTATTGTTTGCCTCTTTACCCTATGAATTTCGGAATCATTTGTTAAGATTCATGAAAAAATCAGAGGAGAGTTGAAACTGAATTTAATTTATAGGTTAGTTTAGAGAAAACATACAAAAATATTAATTATTTCCATCTATGAACATAGTGAATTTTTTATCCTCATCCAAGTACATTTTTTCATTGCTTTTAGACAGAGAGGAGGGGGGAGAGAGAGAGAGAGAGAGAGAGAGAGAAGCATCCATTGGTTGCCTTCTCATAGGTGCCCTGACCAGGGATCAAACCTGCAACCTAGGTATGTGCCCTGCCTGGGAATCGAACTTGTGATCTTTTGTCTATGAGAGGATGCTCCAACCAACTGAGCCACACTGGCCAGGGCAACATAGTGAATTTTAACATTTAAGTTTTCTTTGTATTCTTCACTAATTTTTAAAAAGATTCTATTTGTTTATTTTTAGAGAGGGGGGAAGGGAGGGAGAAGAAAAGGGAGAAAAATGTCAGTGTGTGGTTGCCTCTTGCATGCCCCCTACTAGGGACCTGGCCCACAACCCAGGCATGTGTCCTGACTGGGAATCGAACCAGTGACCTTTTGGTTCACAGGCTGGCACTCTATCCACTGAGTCACACCAGCGAGGGCTCCTCAGTAATTTTTAAAATAATTTCATCCATGGAGGTTTTTAATATTTTTAGTAATTTTACGTCTCTGTGTCTAATAGTTTTGCCTACTTGGGAATTTTTTAAAAGATGCAGTGTGTGTTCTATTTTCTTACCTCTTAAGTTTTAACATTTTCACCATCTAAAGGACAGTTAAAAGAGTAGTATAATGAACACCTGAATACCCATCAAATTGATAGCATTTTGCTTATTCCTTGTGTTTACACACACACACATACTTTCAACTTTTTATTCACGGAGCATTTAAGTTGCAGACTTACTATACTTTATCCCTAAATATTTCAGTATGTATATCTTAAAACTAAGCATTATTCTATAAAACCTCGTAATAGTATTATGATACCCAAGAAATTTATTATTTGATACATTATAGTGTCAATATATTATAGTTTTATTTAACATATAATCTACTGAATGGGATTATAAAAATAATTACCATCCTAAATCGTTATCACAAATGATTATGAACTCTTGGTTTGTGTTATTGTGTACATAGCAACAACGATAAATTCATATTAGTTTTAATAACTTTGCTGTAGATTTTCATGGAGGCAATGATAAATTCTTAATGTAATAATTTGACTTTAGTTTTTATGACTTTTCTTTGTGGATAATGAAATCATCTATAAATGACAAATTGGTGTTTTTTTTCTTATATAGCTTTTAATCAAATAATTCTTGAAAAAGTTCCCTCTAATTAATTTTAATAATCTGGTTACTGTTTTTTATATATATATATATGCGCGCACACACACATATATTTAAAGGTATGTGTCTTAGATAAATTATAAAGTACACGAAAATAAAACATACATTTTTGTATTTTAGGAGAATGTTCGAATTGTGAGAGTGAAAGTTATAGCTGGAATAGGCCTCGCCAAGAAGGATATCTTGGGAGCCAGGTAAGCATATAAGTATATTAATTTGCGTTGTAATTTTAAAATTTGCACTTGTTAACTAAGTTTTTAAAACTTTGATTAGATGAACCATTGAATAATATTATTACTAAATTGTTGTTTAAGGTAGAACAATAATAGTTACAATTGATGGTTTACTAAACTCCTTAATGTCTGAGTTACTGCATTTGTAAAATTAGACAAACACAGGTACGACTAATAAGATACATGTATGAGTTTTGCTTCTGGGAACTGATAACATTATAACAGACTAATTCTTTAGCAGATAGTGACCATGCGTTCTGAATAGAACACAAAAAGCAGCAACCGGAAGGCAATGGAGAGTGAACAGGGCAGGCAAAATCTGGTGGGGAGTCCGTGTGTGGAGATGGGAGGTTGTACTGAGTGAGTTCCCAATTTTATGAATTAGTTTGAGGACAAATGGAGTTAGCCCGTAGAAAAATTGCAGTCGTCATGGCCTGGGAAATCAGAAGACTTAATCTGAAAAAAGCATGGCAATGGTGGGGATTTTGGAAGGGGAAGAACTGAAGAGGAGATTTCTAAACTCGTCTACCGACATCTCTTGCTGACCTGAATCACACATATGAACTAGATTGAAAGCAAATCAGCTAAAGACAAAAGATGTGAATAGAGATCAGACTTGCTTCCCAAGAAACAGGGTTTGTGGTTCTTGTCCAAATAAGATAGTTAATTGTGTGGTAAAATAGAAGAAACAAATACTAATCAGAGATAAATTGCAGAATTCAGGGTCCCACAATTTAACATTTATAATGCCCAGGATATAATCCAAAATAATATGACCTGTAAAGAACCAGGAAAGTGGAACACATTTTCAGTAGAGAAAAGAAAATATACTCACAATAAATCAAAAGATCAGAAATCTCAGGATGAAAGATAAACTATGAAAAGTGGAAATTTTAGAACTGAAACATACAATATTTGAAGTTAAAATTCTTGGATGGAATCAATGGCAGAATGAAGATGGCTTAAAGATAGATCAATAGAATATATTTCCCAATTAGAAAATAAGAGAGATCATGATTAGAAAATTTAAAAAGATGAACGGAGCCTCAGGGGCTTCTTAGATAATATCAAACAGTCTAACATACATGAAATTAGAAATAGAGGAGAGAGAAAAGAATGAGACAAAACACTTTTTAAAGAAATAATGGCTAATTTTTCCCCAGATTTGATGAAAGATACAAATATATTAAATACACTAAGCAGGATAAACACTAAGAAAAACATATTGAGGCACATAGTAGTCAAACTGTTGAAAGCCAAGAATAAATAAAAATCCTAACAGAAGAGAGTGAAGAAAATGATGTATTACATAAACAGTAACTGCAATGCAATTAAGGACTTAATTTTCACAAGAAAATTATGAGAGACCAGAAGAAAAAAAAAACAGTAGAATAACAACAGTCAAATCCAGAATTCTATCATCAGTGAAAATATCTTTTGGGATGATGACAAAATAACAACATTTTCAGATAAAAGAAAACTATGAGACTCACTGACACATAAGAAAAGCTAAAGGAATAGGTAACAGATGGAAACTTCCAGATAAAAGAATAGGTAACAGATGCAAACTCAGACCCTCAGAAAGAAATAAACAGCATCAGAAATGGTTAAATATCTGGGAACATTCAAAAGACCTTTTGTTGTTTCTGTCATTACTTTTAAAAATAAAACATATTCCTGTTAAAATCACAGCTTACTGTACTGTCTTGCAGGATTTATATATTATATGTAGATGGAATATATGTAACAGTTGTATCATACAGGCCAGGGATAGTTGTAGGCTATGGACCTAGTTATTATAGTGGAACAATATTAAGTGGAATAAAAAGTTAAGGGTGTATATTGTAATACCTAAATAAACTTAAAATACTGTAAAGATTATAGATGAGACATTTTTAAACAAAACTCCTGAAAAACAAAACCAAAAAGCCAAAATAGGAAAAATAAATGATAAGAAAAAAGGGGGAGGGGGAAGAACAGAAAACAAATCAATGGGTAGACAGAAATCTAATCATAGAAATAATGACAGTAAACATTAATGGGGTTGCAGGGTGCCGCCCCGAGAAGAGCCAGAGCCTGAGCAGGGCCACCGGGGCCGCGCAGAGCCCAGACAGGCTGAGATGCCCTATAAACTGAGGAAGGAGAAGGCAAACTTAGCAACGGCATGGCCACGCCCAGCCGCTCAGGCAAGGGTGGTGGTGACAGCACTGGGGAGGCCCAGCCATAAGCAGAGTCTCAGCCACCATCATCCAGCAAGTGTCCCAGCAACAGCATGCCACCCCTCATGCAGCTCCCCAAAATCAAGTACTCAGGGGGGCCCCAGCTCGTCAAGTAAAAGTCATAGCGAAGCTCTTCCTGCTTCGATCTCAGCAAGAACTGGGAGTTGCAGAAGCTTCCTGCCCTAAAAGATTTGCCAACCCAGGATCTGGAGTTCTTTATCCAGAAGCTTCCCCAGTGCTGCATCCTCTTTGACTTTGTGTCGGACCCACTCACTGACCTCAAATTCAAGGAGGTATAGGGCCAGCACTCAACAAAATGGTGGAGTATGTCGCCCATAGCCACGATGTTGTCACCAAGGCCATTTACCCTGAAGCAGTCACTATGTTTTCAGTGAACCTCTTCCAGACACTGACACCTTCCTCAAATCCCACCTGGGCGGAATTTGACCCAGAGAAAGGTAAGCCCACCCTGGATGCCAATGACCACATCTCCAGCCTGTGTATGAGTTTTTCTTACCTTTCCTCTAGTCTCCTGATTTCCAACCAAACACAGCCCAGAAGTTTGTCCTTGCCTTCCTGGGCCTGATTGACAGTGAAGATCCTGGAGGGCAGGACTTCCTCAGCACCATCTTGCGTTGAATCTGTGGCAAGTTGCTGGGGCCCCTGGGCTTATATCCATAGGCAGATCGACCACATCTTCTAAAGGTTCATCTGTGAGATGGAGCATCACAGCGGGATTGCCGAGCTCCTGGAGATCCTGGGCAGCATCGTCAATGGCTTTCCCTTGCCCCTAAAGGAAGAGCATAAGATGTTCCTGATCCGTGCCCTGCTTCCTCTTCACAAGGTCGAGCCCCCAAGTGCCTACCACCCTCAGCTGGCATACTGTGTGGTACAATTCCTGGAGAAGGAGCAGTCTCACTGAACCAGTGATCGTGGGACTTCTCATGTTCTGGCCGAAGATCCACAGCCCCGAGGGGGAGATGTTCCCGAATGAGCTAGAGGAGATTCTGGATGTCATTCAACCTGTGCAGTTCAGCAGAGTGATGCAACTACTTTTCCACCAGCTTGCCAAGTGTGTCTCCAGCCCCCATGACCAAGTGGCAGAGCGTGCTCTCCGTTCCCGGAGCGAGGAGTACATCATGAGCCTGCCGAGTGACACTGCTGCCCAAGTTCTTCCCATCATATTCCCTGCACTTTACAGGAACTCCAAGAGCCACTGGAACAAGACATTCTCGTCCACAGTGCCCTGAAGCTGTTTAGAAAGATGAATCAGAAGCTGTTTGATGACTGCACACAACAATAAAAGGCAGAGAAGCAGAAGGGCCGGTTCCGAAGGAAGAGAAGCGATGTGGCAAAAGATCGAGGAGCTGGCCCGACTTCATCCCCAGCATCCCACGTCCCAAGCAGCACCACCACTCCCTCCTGTGTACCTGATGGGGACAGAGACCCCCACGGCAGAGGACATCCAATGTCTGAAGAGGTGAGAGTGGAGACAGAGGCTGTGAAGAAGCTGAAGGATACCAAGGGAGAGAAAGTGCTGCTTTGGAGGAAGTCAGAGCTGCCCCAGGACGTGAACACCATTAAGGCCCCACAGTCTCACAATCAGATAGAAGGGTTCTTACCTGCCAGCCTGGAGGCTCTCTGACATCCTCCCCTTCCCTCCACAGGACTGCAGCCCACTCAGCCCGGGGATGCAGCCGTGGCCCTCGACCCTCTGCTCCCTGCTGGCTCACTTGGGCAAGGCGGTGCCTAGCTACTCTAGGGAGGGTGATGTGGTGCTTGAAGCAGGGACACCCGCAGAGTGGTCCCTCTTCTCTCCAAAATGGGCTCGTGCCTCCCTGTGGCTAGTACAGAGAGGCTGAGCCCTGAGATGCTCAGTGCTCTCCCCTGCAGAGGCAAACGGGGGGCAAAAGGAGATTATTTTCACCAAAGTCAGGCCCGATTGGCCCCTTTGGAGTCAATAGCTGGAGGTATACCAACACCAACAGCACAAAGAGGCACACACCCCAGCAGTGTATGGGCTGAAGGTCCTGTATTATTTACTGTTACCCTCTACCTGACCAAGACCATGTGGGAGGCCAAAAGGACAGACACATGGGCAACGGACAGTAGGTGATGAATAAAGGGCCCAGACGGATCAAGGGAAGGGGATGAACAAGCAGCAGCCCTGGGATCACAGGCATGGAAGGGACCACCGGGGGCTGACTGCTTTCCTGTGC
This sequence comes from Mormoops blainvillei, assembly GCA_004026545.1. Classification (NCBI taxonomy): domain Eukaryota; kingdom Metazoa; phylum Chordata; class Mammalia; order Chiroptera; family Mormoopidae; genus Mormoops; species Mormoops blainvillei. Next base: position 58,736 of record PVJD01000258.1, read on the forward strand.
TGTGGGCTCCCAAAGACAGGAGGAAGGAGCTGAGAGCGGCGCCCTAAGTATGGCCCCACCAACACCTGTTTATTTCCTTGTTTGTGCTAATGCTGAACTGGCCTTTGCTTGTCCCCTTCAGGTACCATGAAGGGCCAAGGGGCTTTGGAGGGCCAGACATGGGTTCCAGGGGCATAGGCATTGTAGCTGTTGGCTCTGTGCACAGGGTGTTTTATTCCCCATGCTAAGGTAGGTTGTACATATGGCCGATGTCCCCTTATGTACGAAACTGAATGAAGTGGGTCTCTGAGAAGAAAAAAGAAATTAATGGACGAAGGTACATATGAGGCAGAGGGAGGTAGAATGGATTGGAAATCAAGACAATTATGTGCTATCTATAAAAGGTATGTACATTTAAAATATAAGCACAACTAAGTTGAACTGCAGTGGATACAAAGAAATATGCCATGCAGACAATAAGCATAAAAAGAGTGAAGTGAGCTGACCACAAACTTAGCAGCTTAAAAGAACACACATTTATTATCTCATAGTTTCTGTGGGTCAGAGGCTCTGTATGGGTTAGCTAGTTCCTCAGCTTCTTGGTTTTATGAAACTTCAATCAAGGTGTTTGGCCAGGACCATGGCCTCATCTGAGGCTTGTTTTTGGGGAGGATCCACTTCCAAGCTCATGTGGTTGTTGACAGCATTCAGTTCCCTGCAGGCTGCCAGACTGAGGGCTTCAGTTTCTCGCTGGCCGTCAGCCAGAGGCCACCCCAAGTTCCTTGCCACATGGCCCTCTCCATATGGCAGCTCACAAGCTAGAATCCGTCTCTTCAGAAATGGCATAGGAGAGGGTCTTCTACCAAGACGGGTTACAATCTTATGTAAGGCAATCACATACTTTTTGTCACTTTTGCTGTAATGTATCAGTTAAAATTCATGGGTCCTTCCCACATTTAAGAGGAGTGTAACACAAAGGACATAGGCATTAGGACATGGGGATAGAAGGAGCTATTCTAGAGTCTATCTGCCATAATATGTTGGGCCATAAAACAATAACTCAGACAACTGCAGATTTTACATTCTTTTCAAGCGCACATGGTACATTCACCAACACAGACTGTGTGTAGGGCCGTAAGGCCAGTCTCGGGAGCTTTGAAAACATTGAAATTATATATAGGATGTTCTTTTATAACAATAGAATTAAGTTAGAAACCAATAACATTAAGATATCTAGAAAAACCCCAAGTACTTAATACACCTCTAAACAATCTATAGGCCAAAGAAGAAATCACCAGAGAAATTAGAAAACATTTCGAGCAGAATGAAAATGAAAATACAGTAATATCAAAATTTGTAGGGTGCAGCTAAAGTAATATTTAAATTAAAGTTGAGAGTTTTAAAATGTTTAACTTAGAAAAGGAACAGGATCTAAGTCAATGATGAGTTCCAATCTTAAGAAATTAGAAAAGAAGAACAAATTAATTCTAAGATAAATAGAAGGATGAAAATAAGGATAAAATAAAACAGTGAAATGGACAATGATTGAAAAAAATCATTGCAATCAGAAGCTTGTTCTTTGAAGGGATCAATAAAAATTTTGAACTTTTGGTTAGACTGATCAAGAATCATGGAAAAAATAGAAAACTTGAATAGACCTATGTTGAACAGTATATAACAATATATGACCAAGTGGGAGTTTTCCTAGTAATGCAAGATTTGCTCAACATTTTTTAAAAAATCAACTTAATTCATCATATTACTATAATACAGAAGGAAAAAAACACATGATCATTTCAATAGATGTAGAAGGTGCATTTGACAAAATCCAAAACACCCATATATGATAAAAATGCTCAGTAAGCTAAGAATAAAATGCAAGATTGATTTAACATCTGAAAATACTAATCAACGTAGTTTACCATATTAATAGAATGAAAGAAAAAGACATGATCAATTCAATAAAAGCAGAAAAAGCATCTGACAAAATTTAACACCACTCATGAAAGAAATGGTTAGCAAGCTAGGGACAGATTTGAACATTCTAAACCTGATTAAGGTTATCTGTGAAAGGCCTGTAGCTAACATCAACTCAGTGGTGACAGTCTGAAAGCTTTATACTTAAACTCAAGAGTAAGACAAGGTTGTCTGCTTTCACATTCCATTCAACACTACTGTCCAGCCAGCCTAGTGATGTAATATGGCAAGAAGGGAAATAAAAGAAAGCAGGCTGAAAAGGAACAAAACTGGATTTGCAGACACCATGATTATGTTCATAGGGAACTCTAAGGAATCTACAAAAAAAGCTGCCAGAACTTTTTTGGCCACAAGATACAAAGTCATTATACCAAAATCAGTTAAATTTTCATATCCTATTAATGAATAATTGGAAAATAAATTTTTAAAATACCCATTTACAATAGCATAAAAATTTTTTAAAACTTAGAAATAAATTTAACAAAAGATTTGTGAGAACCAAACACTGAAAAACTACAAAACATTACTAAGGGAAATTGAAGATCTAAATCAATGGGTGGGCATATCATGTTCATGGATTGGAAGATTCATTATTGCTAGAGTGGCATTTCTCTCCAAATTGACTAGATTTGGCACAATCCCAATTAAAATCCCAGTATGCCATTTTGGAGAAATAGATAAGCTGATTTCAATATTTTTTATGGACAAAGAATGTAGAATAGCCAAAACAATTTTGAAAAAGAAGAACAAAATTGGAACACTCATGCTACCTAATTTCAAGACTTATTATACAGCTATAGTAATCAACACAGAGTGACATTGGCCTAAGAACAAAGATACTGTTCAATGGAATACCATACACATATATATGACCATACACATGTATATGGTCAGTTGCTTTTCAAAATTTTATTTTTCAATTACAGTTCACACTCAATATTATTTTGTATTAGCTTCAGGTACACAGCATAGTGGTTAGGCAGTCATATGCTTTACAAAGTGAGTTAGTAGCTTTTTGACACAAAGTGTTAGGGTACTTCAAGAGAAAGGATCGGTTTAGTACACACAATACTGCAACAACTGGTTATCTGTATGATATAAAATGAACCTTGTTCCTTACCGTACTACATATTGAAAATGTATAAGAGCTGAAATTATAAAACTCCTGGAACACATAGGAGAAAATATTGGGCTACACAAAGATCTCTTGAATAGGACTCAAAAAGTGTGAACCATAAAAGAAAGAAAAATGTCAAAATGGACAGTATCAAGATTAAAAACTTCTGTTGTTTGAAAGATATATTTAAGAAGAGGACAAGGCACCCTGACCAGTGTGGTTCAACTGGTTGGGCATCTTTCTGCAGAATCAGGGGTCACCAGTTAAATTCTGGGTCTGGGCACATGCCTGGGTTGTGGGCTCAGTCTGATTGATGTTTCTCTCTCACATCAATGTTTCTTTCCCTCTCTTTCTCCTTCCTTTCCCCTCTCTCTAAAAGTAAATAAGTAAATAAATAAATAAATAAATTTTTTAAAAAGAAGAGGACAAGGCCAACCACAGATGGGGAGGAAACATTTTCAAAACATATATCTGACAGAGGCCTTTAACTCATGATATTTATATAAAGATCACCTATAATGGTATAATAATATGATAAAAAGGCCAGTTCAAAATGGGCAAAAATCTTGATTTTCCTTCTCCACATCTCTTTGTAAAAGGGGTTATATGACATAACTAGTTTGAACTGAAAGCAGTTTGCCTATATTTTGTAAAGAGTTTACACCCATGAGATAACTTAGAACAGCCTGAGGTCTTGCAAAGCTACTTCTAAAAAATCATTGAATTAACCACCTTAACCCAAAGAAGAAAGAACATAATAAAAACAAACAAACAAACAAAATTTTAGAAATCTAAACAGGTTGGAAATCCTTAAATTGAGACTAAAACGTTTTCTTTGTAATTTTTTGTCTATTTCACTAACATGGTACTTTAGCTTTTTAACAAGAGGCAAAAATTACTATAATCACTTACCCCTGCCTAAGAAACCCTTAACTTTTAATTGTAGGAAATAATTGTAGAAATTGTTAACAATTAGAACTCTGTGATTTTTATAGTCTGAGTAATTGAAGTTTGGGAGTAAGCAACAATTAATTTTTTTTCTTAATTTTAACAGTGATCCTTATGTGAGAGTGACGTTATATGATCCAATGAATGGAGTTTTAACAAGTGTGCAAACGAAAACCATTAAAAAGGTCAGACCTAACAGGATTCAAAATTTTTTTATATATTTTCTTTTACTTCTATATGACAAAATATAAAAAATTAGTGATGCCATGTTTATTGTCTTTTAGACTTTGAATCCAAAATGGAATGAAGAAATATTATTCAGGGTAAGTATGCATTTTATTTCATTAAAACAGCAAAAATGTTTCTTGATATTTAGAATAATTTCTCATTTGTAATATTCAAAAATGCATCTTGTAAGAATTTGTCTAGATTTTTAAAAATTTAAATAGTTAAACCTAGTCATTCCCAAAATGACATGGTCCTAGAACCATTTATTTTATTATGATAAACCATGTGTGTAAGGTAATGAAGGGGTAAAAGATTATTGTAAACTTGGAATTATTTTATTCTGATTAATTCTGAGAGACTTCGTGGGGTGCTTATCCCAATTTAGCATATTTTGGTGTTTTCCCTTAAAGATAATGCAATATTTGTGTCTCTCAGTCATTTATTACATAGACTGCTCCAGGCAAGAGATGATGAGGGCCTGCCGATAAAGGGACACATTTCTTCCTGCGCCTTCATGCCCATTCCTGCCTTCCCCTCATGCTGCCTCACCACACCCTATGAGCAAACTCCAACCAGCAGTTATTCCAGGCTCCTCAGGAGGGCCCTCAAACTGAGAACGTTTCCTTAGGCCTATCTGACAGAGCCCTTAACCCTGTGCTGTGCATAACTGTAAAGCTATTAGGGATTTTGGCAGGACCCAGTTTCATAACAAATATTCAATATGTATCCAAAATTATTTTATATATAACAAACTGTGAAAATATGACTAATTCTCAAAAGAAAGGTCAATAAATGTGAATTCCAAGATGACCTAGACATTGGAATTATCAGTAAAACCCTATAAAGCAGCTATTTTAACTATCATGACTGTACTCCATGATGTAAAAATAAACAGTCTTGGATGGGAAGGTAGATACTCTCAGCAGAGAAATGGAAACCATAGAAAAGAATGAATAGAAATATTAAAACTTAAGAATATAATATCTGAATTTTTTTTAAAGATCACCAGAGGAGCTCAATAACAAAACAGGGATAACATTGGAAAGAATCAGTGAACTTGAAAATAATCAGTAGAAATTACCTAATTTAAAGAACTGAAAATAAAGATTGAAAAGAATTGGTAGAGCCTGAGGGAACATGTGGACAATATTAAAAGAATCTAATGTTTGAGTCACTAAAGTCTCAGAAGAGGAAAAAGACATTGGTGAAAAAAAAAGATTTGAAGAAGTATTGACCAAAAGAATTCCAAATTTGGTGAAAGACATGCATTTATAGATTAAAATGATTCTTTAATTTATAGATTAAAGTGATTCAGTGAAACCCAGAGTACATGCAGAGAAAACTATGTTCAGACTCAAAAGCAAATTGCTGAAATCAAAGAAAAAGAAGAAACCTCGAAAGCAGCCAGGGAAGATGACACGTTATGCACAGGGGAACAATGATTCCAATAACTATGATAAAATTGTCTAATTAAGATAGGAAAGGGAAAAAAGAACAGTCAACTCAGAATTCTGTATTTAAAAAAGATATCCTTCAGGAATGACAGTATATTATTAGAAGCTGAGGAAAAATAAGATAATTTATTGCCAGCAGACTTGCTCTAAAGAAAATGCAAAAGGAAATTATTTAGGCTAAACATAAATGGTATCAGAAGTAAATTTAAGCCTTCAGAAACTAAAGAAAAGCAACAGAAATAGTAAATATCTGTAATTACAAGAGATTAATTTTCTCTTTAATTATAATGGACTTTATTTTCCTCTTGAGTTCCTTAAAATATGTACGGCAGTTGAAAGCAAAAATTATAACATTGGTAGAATTTTTAATTTACATCGCTGTAACACATATTACAACCATAACATAAAAGAGTGAGAGTAAGGTGAACTTTATGGTTGTAGGGCTTCTACATTTTACTTCAAGTGGTTCAATATTAACTTTAAGTAGATCATGAAAAGTTAAATATGTATATTGTAATTTCTAGGGCAACTACTAAAAAATAATAAAGACATATAGCCAAAAACCAATAACAAATAAAGAACAAAACAAATTCATCAAGAAGCCCTATCAATTCTGTATGTGCACTTAACATCAGTGCTTCAAAATCATAAAGCAATAAATGATAGAACTGAAAGGAGAAATTGTCAGATACACCGTTTTACTTGGAGAATTCAGCATCTCAGTATTGAGGGACAGTAGAAGTTGACAAAAGTCAATTGGTGGAAAGAGACCAAAAAATTCAGTAAAATATAGAAATGCTGAACAGCATTATAAAATAAGTTTTACCTAATAAACGTTCACAAAGTGTCCACCCCAGCAACAACAGACTACATAGTCTTTTCAATTGCACATGAAATACTTACTGAGTAAGCTGGGCCAGAAACTAAACCTTGATAATTTTAAAAGAATATAAATCATGTAAAGTATGGTATCTGACTATAATGTAATTAAAGTAGGAATCAATAACACAAATATATCTGAAAAATCCCCAAATATTTGGAAGTTAAACAACTCACTTCTAAATAACCCATGGATCAGGTAAGAATCTCCAGGGAAATTTAAAATATTTTAACAATGAAATAAAAACGTAACAACAAAATTTGTACAATACAACTAAAGCAGTGCTTCGAAGGAAACATATAGCATTACATTACATTAGAAAAGAAGAAAGATCTTGAACTGTTCATCTAAGTTTCCACTTAGAAAGTAGCATCATTCCTGAACCTAAAGCTATTAAATAGATAATACTGGATACAATGAACGCTCTGTGTCCCAGTTCACTAGCTTAGATGAAATGGACCAATTCCTTTAAAGACACATACTACCAAAATTTTAAGAAATAAATTACCTAAAAAGTCCAGTGTCTCTTCAATAATTGCATTTGAAGTTAAAAACCATCCAACAAAGAAAACTTCAGGCCCAGATGGTTTCTCTGTTAAAGTCTACCACATACTTAAGGAATAAATAATTTCAATTTTTACCTAATGTCTTTCCAAAAATAGAATAGGAGGGAACATGTCCCAATTCATTCATGTTGCCAGTGTTACCTTGAAACCAAAACCAGACAAAAGGCTTTATAAGAGATGAACTGCAGCCCTGATCGGTGTGGCTCAATTCGTTGGAGCATCCTCCCATATGCTTAAAGGTCATCGGTCCAATTGCCGGTCAGGGTACATACTTAGGTTGCGTGTCCAGTCCCCCATTGGAATGCATACAAGAGACAGCCAATCAACATTTCTCTCTCATTTCATTTGATGTTTCTCTCCCTCTCTTCCTCCTTTCCCCTCTCTCTATAATCAATAAGCATGTCCTCAGGTGAGGATAAAAAAAAAAAAAGATATAATTGTAGACCATTCATTAGCCCTCATGACCATAGCCATTTTTGTGGTAAGTTTACTAAATTGGACCCCTTCTATTGTGAAAAGGCCAGGAATTTGTCCTCAAATTACTTCTGGGTATAAGTTTGCCTTTCCTACCTGCCAAATCTCAGTCAGCTCAATTCTCTGGGGACTTACAGAATGCGTGTTCCATAGGAATGGAAATCCACACGACATTTTATCCTTCCAGGGGACCCAATTCACAGAGAAGGAGGTGCAGGAATGAGCCCTTGACCATGGGATCCATTGGTCACATCGCCTGCCACACGATCCAGAAGCAGGCAGCCTTGTAGAGCTGGGATGGCCTGCTGAAGGCACAACTGAAGCGCCACTGTGGAGGAAATACTCTGCAAAGATGGGATGTCGGTTTATCCATTAAACCAGAGACCTCCCTACGAGGCTTTGTTGACAACAAAAAGTATACATGGGTCCAGGAACAAAGGAGGAGAAGTAGGAGTGGCCCCACTTACCATTATTGCCAAAGACCCAGTGGAGGACTATGCGCCTCTCATTCCTGGCACTCTGGGCTCCGCTGCATTAGCGGTCCAACTCCCCAAAGAGAGGATGCTCTCCAGGGGACATACCAAGGGTCCTAGCAAACCAATCTATAGCAGCTGCGATGGCACTCTGGACTCCTTGTATTCAGGAAGCAGCAGGCGAGTGGGGCTATTACTGGTTGACCTTACAGGTAGAGTCATTTCCCAGGATCTCCCTGGTTTCTGCAGGGATCAGACTAGAAAATTAAATGAACATATTATGGGAGCCACATTCATATCCCTTGGGTCTTTTCTGCTGGTACTTATCCCTAATATTGCCACAAGGTTGCAATATTTTTGTTTGTTTTTTGAACAACTTCATTGAGATACAATTCACATAACATGCAAATTGCTCAAAGTACACAATTCAGTTGTTTTTAGTGCACAGAACTGTGCAGCCATCACCCAAATCATTTTTCAAACATTTTCATCACTCCAAAAGAAACCCCGTACACACAAGCTGTCTGTCACCCCCTTTTCCCACAACACCTGCCCCTCTCCCACACAACCACCAATCTACTTCTGTTTCCTAGATTTGCCTGTTTTGTATATGTTGTATAAATGGTATCATACAATATATGGTTCTTTGTGTCTAACTTCTTTCACTCAGCATAATGTTTTAAGGTCTAATCATGTCATAGCATGTATCAGTACATCATTTCTTTTTCTTACCAAATAATTTCCTATTGTATGGATAATCACACTTTATTTATTGATGTCTCAGTTGATGGACATCTGGGTTCTTTCCACGTTTTAGCTATGATGAATAATGGTGCTATGAACATAACTTGTGTAGAGTTTTTGCGTGGACATAGATTTTCATATGGAGAAATGTATACCTAGATATGGGATCTCTGGATCACAGGAGGTGCCATACTGTTTTCCAAAGTAGCTGTACCATATTACATTCCCACTAACAATGGATGAGAGTTCTGATTTCTCTACATTTTTGACAGTACTTGTTATTATCTGTCTTTTTATTATAGCTCTCCTTGTGGGTGTGAAGTGGTATCTAAATGTGGTTTTGATTTGCATTTTCCTATGGTTAAGGATGTTGAGCATCTTTTCACAAGCTTGTTTTCCAGTTGTATATCTTCTTTGGAGAAATGTATGTTCAGATCTTTTGCCCATTTTATAATTGGTTTATTTGTCTTTTTGTTATTAAGTTGTAGTTCTTTATATTTCTAAATTACAAGTTCCTTGTCAGATATATGATTTGCAAAAATTTTCTTCCATTCTGTAGGCCATCCTTCAGTGTTATTGATGGTATTCTTTGAAGCACAAAAGTTTTAAATTTTGATTAAAAATCAGCTATTTTTCTATTATTTATCCATTGTTCTCTTTTGTTGCTTGTGCTTTTGCTGTCATTTCTAATCAATATTGTCTTAGGCTTACTATCTTGACCAGAGATAGGACGATTCAGAGGCTTCCACTTGGCCTTCTCACTACGAGCTCTTATTCCACAAGCCCTCACACTGGCAAAGGTGTTCTCCTCCACCAGGAGATATCCACAGGACACTGCTGGGGAAATCTCCAGGAACTGGGCCACCACCTTATGAATGGAATTTTGTGTCCCACATTCAGCCCAGGATGGGGAAGGGAGCTCCTGGCCTGGCAGGTGAACTTGAGTTGGTCCTAAAACCCCCTATCCATGCCATCAGTGTTGGCTTGAACCCTCTAAGAAACAAACACCAAGATGGGATTAAATATAAAGGTCAAAGTTGGAAGATGCACAGATGGGGAGAACCTTCTCATCATATTGCAGGCCTAACACCTGTGCAGGGAGAGACACAAAAGGACTGGAGAGGAAGAGACACTGCAGTTCCATTCTGAGAAAATCTCATCCAGGCTAATGGAGAGTTTCCCAGCAAAGGCTGTCTGTTAGAGAAGTCCTGTTACCCACTGTGTCCTGTCTTCAGTGGCAAGGAAAGAGAACACAATGAGAAGATGCAAAGGTGCATGATCAACTGGGGGCTGTCAGTCAACTATGCAGGTTCTTTGAAAGAGATCTGAAAGAGATCTGACTGGCTCAACTCTGGCTGTCACAATTGTGATGTTTAAGGAGGCATGTTATAATCCTCAGAGCAGCTACTAAGAAACTGAAACAAAATTATAGGTAAAAATCTAATAAAAGAAATAAAATGGAATACCAAGAAGTACTTGATTATTATTTTTAAGGGAAGAGAAAAGGAATAAAGACAAGTAGAAAAAAAATAGAATGACAATAGTCATAAAGCCACTCATCTCAATAATTTTTTTAAAAGCAAGATTCATCTATATGCTATTTACAGAAGATACCCCCTGAGTATAAAGACACTGACAAGTTAAAAGTAAAAGTACAGAAGAAGGTTTATCTTGCAAATATGAAGCTAAAAAACCCCAAACAAAACCCTGATGTGGCTGTTTTAAAATTAGATGAAGTAGACTTCAGGATGAAGAATATCACCAAAGATAAAGAGGCACATTTCATGATCATTAAAGGGCTTATTTATCAAGAAGACATACAATCCTATATTTATATGCACCTAATGAAAGAGCTTCAGAATTATGAAGCAAAATTGACAAGACTAAGTGGAGGAATAAATAAATCTAGAATAGTTAAAGATTTTGTTACTCCTCTCTCAATAATTGGTAAAATAACCAGGTAGAAAAAGTCATTAAGTACATAAAAGATTTGAAAAACACTATCAGTAAATTTAACTTATTTGACCTATATAGGACATTATATCTAATATCTAAAGAATATACATTTTTATATGTTCATGGGACATCCACCAGGAGAGACCATATATTGGACCATAAAACAAGACCGACTATATTTCAAAAGATTGAGATTCAACAGAATTTGTTCTCTGATTACAATAGAGTTAAGCTAGAATTCAGTAATACAAATATATCTGGAAAATCTACAAATATTTGGAAATTAAGCAACATTTTAATAAGCCATGGCTTAAAAAAGAAATCACAGGAAAAATAGAAAATGTTTTAACGGATCAATAAAGCATAACATATCAAAATATGAGATAAGCTAATTCAGTGCTTAGAGAAAAATTTATACCTTTATATACTTATATACAAAAGAAAAAAGATTAAAACTCCATGATCTAAGTTTCTACCTTAGACAAAAAACAATAGATGAAGGAAATAAGAATAGAAATTAATGAAATGGAAAATGGATAATAAGTAGAGAAAATAAATGACACCAAAGTGATTCTTTGATACACCTAGCTAGTCCAAATATAATAGGGGAAAAAAACCTCAAATAACCAATATAAGGAATGAAAAGAACATCCTATAGACAAAAAAATAAATATGGTAATATTATGGACAACATGATGGCAATGATTTTAACATCAGCTAAAATGAAAAAATACTCTAAAGACCAAAAATGTAGCAAAACGAGTATGCATAGAAATAGAAAATATGGGTATCAGAGAAATTAAAATTGTAATTAAAATTTTTTTAATTAAAAAAAATTTTTTTTTATTTAGAGGGGAAAGAAGGGAGAAACAGAGGCAGAGAAACATCGACATGAGAGAGAAACATTGAACGGTAGCCTCTCACATGCATCCTACCAGGGACCCAACCCGCAGTCTAGGCATGTGCCCTGATTGGGAATCAAACCTGAGATCTTTAGCTTTGTGAGATGACACCCAACCAATGGAGTCACACCAGTCAGGGGAAAAAAATTTAATTAAAAATAAATTAAAACTATAACTAAAAATCTTCCTATTTTTAAATCTTGATTTCTGATTAGAAAGGATTTCTGATTTCATTCCATACAATGAAATCCACATTAGCGGTTTTAAAAGACAGAGGTATATGTACTGACAGAGCATTAGTTTCAAAATATGTTAAAGAAACAAAAGTGCAAAACATTGTGTACTTGTTATACCTTTTTGTGTAAAAATAAAAATTTAGAAATACCCTCTCAAATGCTGTTATTTGCAGAAAATACCTCTGGGAGGACCAAAGAAACTGTTTACAGTATTTTCTCTGGCGGTGAGACAAAGATTAGAAAGAGATTGATAACTCACTATATATCTTGTTTACTGTTTTGGTTTTTCTCCCATGGCTGTATATCTATTCTCTAATCTTCATCCAAAGATGTATTTATTGATTTTAGAGAGAGAGAAACATCAATCAGTTGCCTCCCGTGCTAGCCTTGACTGGGGATAGAACCTGCAACCTTTCGGTGCCTGGGACGACACTTCAACCAGTTGAGCCAGTCAGCCAGGGCCTGTGGTTGTAAAGCTGTAACTTATTTGTAAATTTGTCAGTTATAAATAACTATAGATAAAAAAAAGTAGAAAGACATAAAACAGGTAAATAAAAATGCTAAGGTACTTTCTATTAATATAATGTTCTATGATTGTAAAAATATTTATTTCATTTAACTTTTTACAATTTTTATTTTAGAATGTACTTAAAGCCTATGTCCACACAATAACTTGTACATAGATGTTCATAGCATCATTATTCACCATAGTAAAAGATAGAAACAACCCAGATGAATAGACAAACAAAATGGGATATATACATACAATTGAATATTATTCAGCTTTAAAGAGGAATAAAATACTGATACAAGCGTCACATGGGTAAACCTTGCAAACATTATGCTAAGTGAAAGAAGCCAATTATGAAAGACCATATATTGTATGATTCCACTTATATTAAATTTCTAGAATATGCAAATCTATAGAGACAGAAAGTGGAGGTTGCCTGAGAAAGGGGAGATTGAGAGGAAATTAGCAGTGACTGCTAAAGGGTATTTTTCTTTTTGAGATGATGAAAAATGTTTTAAAATTGTAATGGTGGTTGCATAGTCTATGAATATACTAAAAACCACTAAATTGTGCACTTTCAGTGGGTCATTTGTATGGTATGTGAATTATACCTTAATAAAGCTATTTTTTTAAATATGCCTATATTGTTTTTTCCTGAATTCACCAACTAAATTTCCAGGAAATTACTTCAGTTGTTGTTTTTTTAAGTGAAGACCATGGAATAAATGGACACTTATTGATACTTTAGTTCTTCTTTCAAAATTTGGCTATTCCTCTGCCAAGTTTTATTTTCTACCCTATGCACTTACAGACTTAGATACTTATCCTTCTTACAGGAAACCTATCACCAGTATTTTTATTTTGGTTTCTCTTGCTTTCATATTTCCTATAAATATGACCCTGTAAAACTATTCTTTGTGACCATTGCTTTACTCCTATTTTTAATACATGTAAAAAAAGCATCTCATCGAAGAATTCACACCGCTTAAAAATGAGGTAGTATAAAGGGGCTTGCAATGAAAAGCAACAGACCCTGGGAGCCCGTCCTGCCCACTTCTCAGGAGGAAGCACTTTTTAATTGTTTCTGTTTGTCTTCCGGTCATTATTCTCATATTGCTTAATAGTTCATACATTCATGTCCCAAACTGACTTCCAGCCATAATAGATGAGAAATAGCCAACTTCTATTTTTGGCCAGCAGTTTGGCCACTCACATATTCTAGGTTGAATATAATTTTTCTTGAGAAAATTGAAGACATTGCTTTATCATCATTGAACATTGCGTTGCAGTTGAAAAGTCTGATTCTTGTTCCTTTGGGAATGATCCTTCTCTCTCGGAAAAATTTGATATCCTGGTGTTTTAAAATTGCATAGTGATGTACCTTGTGCGTACAGTTATAAAAGTTCATTGTGTTGGGCCTTTGTGAAATGTTTCAGTTTAAAGACAACTGTTTTCCTTCAGCTCTAAAAATTTTGTGTGAATAATGTGTGTTAATGTTCTTTCCTCTGTCTGTATTATTGTTTGAGGATTCAGGGGTTGCCCAGACTGATTCTTTCTCAACCAGAATGCCTCATGTGAACCACAGAACACAAAGTGATTTGAGTGACTTTCTCACATCTTCCAAGGACAGTTTTATCCAGTACCGTTGTAGATACTTAGAAGAGAAATTAATAGATAACATACAGTGAATGTCTTAGGACAGGGTCAAAACTTTTTCTTACAGGGCCAGATAGTAAGTATTTTAGGTGTTGCCAACCAGGAGGCAAAATTGAAGCTATTATGTAGGTAATTATGTATCCTTTTTAAATATAACTATTTAAAAATATAAAAACATTCCTGTCTCATGTCTGTTGGGGAAAAAAAAGTGGGTGACTGAATTTGGTACATGAGACACAGTTTGCCAAACCAGTCTTTAGGTTATTAGGGCTTAATTCTTTCACTGAACCTGTTCAGGAAGCAGTGAGTAGCCTGTTTCTTGTGTATGTGTGTGGGCAGGGGACATTGTAGGAGACCAGGCTGGAAAAACAAATTGGACTTAGGTTTGGATTTCATTCTTTAGGCCTTTAGAAACAACTTTTGAGTAGGGTAAGTAAAGGTGGACCAAACTGTCTTTTAGGGTTAGTCACTCCAGTTGTAGGAGGAAAGAGAGATTGAAAAGAAAATAGTTGTGGTAGAGAGTCCAGTTAGGAAGCTATTAACTATGGCCTCAGGGGCAGTTGGGGGATGGGCGAAAAAGTGAAAGGATAAAGAAGTACAAATTGGGTGTTACAGAACAGTCACAGGGGACGTAAAGTACAGCATAGGGAATATAGTCAGTAATATTCTAATAACTACGTATGGTGTCAGAGAGGTGTGAGAATTATGGGGATGATCACTTAGTGAGTTATATAATACCTAATCACTGGGGTGTACACCTGAAAGTAATATAATAATGTATGTCAGCTGTAATTGAAAATTAAAAATGACCAAAAAAAGTATGTCCTGAACCAGGACAGCAAAGACCTGATTAGATCAGACATTCCTATTTTCTTAGAATATTCATTGTTGATATTGAATGGCTACAGTGTTTGCCAGGTACTTTGATAGACAGGAAGACTTCTGATTTTTTCCCTCAGGATGTTTTTCATGACTTTGTCTCCCTCTCTGTTCTCATGGGGACAGTCCCAGGCTGAGCTCTCATCACTCCATGCTGAGTTACTAGACCATGGTCCCGACGGACTCCAGGGTCTCTCTCCAGTCCAATTCATTTTGTGTATCACTTGACAAAAATAATACTTACATAGGACCTACAGCATGTCATTTTTCTTTTAAAAGCTTCATTTTCTTCCCTATCAATCAAATCTTAACTCCTTTTTTAAATTTGAGTGACTTCAGCCTGGCTCTAGCCTAACTAACCAAAATTTTCTTGCCAGTTTTTAATACAAAATTGTCCCTACCCATTTGACCCCCTCAGAGCATGCTCATCCTCTCCTTAGGCCTTTCTTCATGTCACCACCTTGCTGTGAATGTTCTCTACACTTTTTTATTCAAATTTTTCTCTTCTTTCAAGTCCCAGCTCAAATTTCATCTCCTCTCCCCAGACTTCCTTTACATCTTAGAAAATGTTGTTGTCTTACACTATTTTTCTGTTCCTGTGGTATCAAACTCTTGATTGGGGCTTCCTTCCTCAGATTTGCTCTGTGGTTACAATATGGCTGTAGGAGTGCCAGCTATCCCATCCAAGTTCCAGGCAGGAAAGAGATATGCAAAGGGCTGAGGAACATCTGTCGCAGTTGAGACAGTCCTATTTAAAGAGCTGTTCCAGAAGTCCCATCTGATAACTGCTATCACGTTGGCCTCTTTGGCCACCCTTAGGTGCAAGGAAATAATTTTTAGATAGACATATTCAGAGTCTCAATGTTAAACAGGTCCAGAGGGCACTATTCACATGGAAAATGGTACATAAAATAGAATGGAGTGTGTGACATTTTGATCTTGGTGATGATGACACAGTATACATATATAAAAAATTGTCAAGCTGTATATTTAAGGTTAGTATACATTATACTTTACTAAATATATGTTACACATCAAAAAAAAAATTATCCCTCCGAGTCATGCAGTGTGATGACTCTTGGCACATTGCCACAGGTAAAATTAGGATTATGTTCTTAGAAGGAAGTGAGAGTTTAGGTATTTAAATATCTCTTTTATCAAGACTATCAATACTTTTGACATGTAAGTTTTAAAATATCGCAGTGTTCAATGTAATATATTTATTACAGGAAAAAAGATCAACCTACGTGTGAGACTTTTTTATACATTATTTTGTGTTGGCCTGAGTGGGGAAATATTGGATTGGCCAAAAAGCCTGTATGGTTTTTTCCATAAAATAAAAGACACATTTTTCATTTTCACCAATAGCTTTATTGATTTGGACATTTTGAGTGTGTCAGCTGTCTCCCCTCCCATGTGGTATAATGTTGATTATTCTCAATTAATGTCTCGATTTGATCGCTATCAAGTCCAACTGGTCTACCTGACTGTGGAGCATCTTATAGCAAGAAATTTCTAGCATGAAACTTTGCAAACCTACTTCTGACATATTCGATCAGTCATAGCACATTCTCCATACACTGCACAAATCTTTTTTTCTTTTGCATTTCAGTTGCATTTTTACCTTTCCTGAAATAATAAAGCCAGAAATGCATATTTTCTCCCGTCTTCAAAATTTAAATGGCCACACAAAAATTCACCAATTTTGTTGAGATTTTTTTTAAATGCATGCTGATACGACAGCTGTCACAATGCAATCTAACAAACTTGTTTTGAATGAAGTTCAAGGCAACTAAGCGCTACTGGAGCCACCTTACAGAAAAAAACAAACTTTTTGGCCAACCCAATATATTTATCATAGGGAAAATAATCCTAATTCTTTACCTCTTGTATTTTTCCTTTTTTAATCACACGGAATTTTACTTCTTTTAATTCTGGTCACCAAATATGTGGAGGTTATTTCCCCACACCAGGCTTTTGTGCAACACCAATGGGGTGGCCTGTGTTTTAACTCAATTCTGACGCTACCTACCTCAATATAGCATCAGCTCCCACAGGTTAAGGGCTCAGTCCCACAAGACTGACCTCAATTCAGACACGGTTCAAAAGCAGTAGGACCCCAGGTTCCTACCCACAACTTCTAGCTGACTTGGCTACAAATCGGAGGTTCCAATGACGTCCTCCTCAGGCTCCATTAATTTTTTATAGCAGCTCCCAGAACCAGAGGAACACCTACCTGTTCAGGTCAGTTTTCTAAAAAATACAATAAAGGATGCAGATGATCAGCCAGGTGAAGGGGTACATAGAATGAGGTCTGGGAGGGATCTAAGGGCAGGAGCTCCTGTACCTGTGGATTTGGGGCATATCACACTCCCCAGATGTGGATGTGTTCACCAATCCCATACTATTAGGATTTTCATGGAGGCTTTATCACATAGGCATGATCGATTATTAACTCTATTTCCAAACCTCCCCTCTTCTCAAGAGAATGGGGGTTGGGGTTGAAAATCCCAAGTTCCTAATCATAACTTGCTCTTTCTGGTGACCAGCCGTCATCCTAGAGCCCACCCAGAGCCACCTCATTAGAAAAAAGCACCCCTATCACCCAGGAAATTAAAGGGTTGTGGGAGCCCTGTATCAGGAATCGGGGTCAAAGACTAAATATTAGAATAAAAAAATGCTCCTGGTGCTCTTATCTCTTAGGAAATTACAAGGGTTTCAGGAGCTCTGGTGCCAGACACCAGGGCAGAGACATATACATATATATTTTTTTCTATTATCTTACCCATTTTAACTGCTAGTATAAAAATTATTAAAGATTTTCTTTATTTTTGTTATCGAATAGTTTTTAAAAATAACTTTTAAAATCTTCTCAATTACTGTTGACATACAATATTATATTAGTTTCAGGTATACAACACAGTGATTAGATATTTAAATAACTTAAGAAGTGACCTTCCAGATAAGTCTAGTACCCATCCGACCCCATACGTACATACGTATATTATCGACTGTATTCCCTATGCAGTACTTTATGTGTCCATGACTACTTTATTTGTACTTCTTAATCTTTCTACCTTTTTCACCTAGTCCCCCAACCCCCTCCCACCTGGCAACCATTAATTTGTTATCTGTATCAATGAATTTGTTTGTTTTGTTTATTTATTTAGTTTTTTAGATTCCACATAAAAGTAAAATCACATGGCTTTTGTCTTTCTCTAACTTCTTTCAGTTATTGAGTAGATTTTAACTTATTGAAATATTTTAGCAAAAATGAAAGCATCAACTTTGAAAAATAAAACACTGTATGTTAATTTTTACTCATGTGTAAAATATAAACAATAAGTGAAAACTCAGTTTATACTTTTTGACCACTCCTGTACTTTTTATAGTAGAAGCAATAAGTTCCTTTATGAAGTCAGTACTAAAAGGATTCAGACACTAATTCCCATAAAATCAACATCAACTTTGGGTAGTTTTTAACCTGATCAATAAAAAGTGAGTAAATAAAATTGATAATAAGAAGTTTAAATCTTGTCCTTATTCTTAAGTGCCGATAAACATTTAAATAATTTTTGAAATGTTATTTTACTTCCTTTCATTCTATTTTAGAAAAATTGGAAAAGTGAGCAACCAAGTCCACTTTGCTTTTATGTTAAAATCATTAGAAAATGGGTGACATGTGACTGGTCTGCTTTTGTATTAAGTATCTCATGTAATTTAAAATGTCTTGTAAAGAACAGGAATTAGGAAATGGCAACATTTCCAGGCATTTATTCTCAGTCTCTGCAGGTTGATGTTTTCTTGTTTTTAAAGAAAGTTTTTGTTTCTCTTACTTAGGTCCATCCCCAGCAGCACCGGCTTCTTTTTGAAGTATTTGATGAAAATCGATTGGTAAGTTATATTGTACTTGTGAGAAGTATTAAGCAAGGTACATTCCAGCAAAGCAGTGAGAAAAAGTGGTTTGGGAACCTGTGACGAGAGATGACTTGGGGGTGCTAGGTAGGTTCAGTTTATTTCTCTCCTTCCATTCTCCTTCCAGGCACCTCTCCTGATTGTCAATTCTCACTAGATTACAAGGTCTTATTCAAAGCCTGTATGGCAGGAGATGACAGGAAAGCCAGTCTCTTTGTCTTGCCTTCCCTCACTCTCATCCATGTGCCCTGGTTGGTGGTCCAGAGTGTCTTCGGTTGTACCTTCTCACTTCAGTGGATTTTGGGGGGTTACCTGTATACAGTTATAACATCTCATCCACTCTCTTATCCCCACTCTTTTACAAAGGAAAGCTATCCTCTTTACATCAATAAAATAAACTCTTGCTAAAAGATCGCTAGTTCTTACGGCAGCAAAAAGCAAACTTAAACCTGACTTTTTTTTTTTTTAAATGAGAGTTTTGATTTCTGCTTTCCTAAAGTCTAGCTTGAAGGCCTTTCCTCTTCCTGATTTTGTTTCTTTGGGATCCTATTTCAAACCTTCTTAGTTTGAAATCTTACATTTATATTTTAAACCTGTAAGATTTGAACATGAAAGTACAAGAATAGTGTTACGTGTTCAAAGCTTATCTGATTACACAGAAGCACCAAAAAGGAAGTTAAACAGTTTCATTCATTTTTTTAGCTAACAATGGCATTGGATTTTTAAAAGAATCTGTTTTTAGTATTAGACTGCATAATATGGGTTTTTATTTCAAGAAATTATAACTATACTAGTAACTGAACATATTGCAAATGAAATCTATTAATCAGCACTATAATATACAAATGTGCTTTTTGCTACCAAAGGAAACTTCATCACTAGCTGGCAGTCTAATTTTTTAAGGCTGAGTGACAGACAGATGTGGATGATTTGGTTATCATATGGTCCCTTGCAAAGCTTTTCATTTTCTGTTTGTATTTTTGCTTTTTTCTATAGAATAGCAAAAGTTACTCCCCACCCCCACCTTGTTTCTACAGATCTGTTTTTCTTCTAGATAGGACCAGGTGAAATTCAGTGTTGGCGTTTTTTATTTTGTTCTTCCTTTTTATTGATTTTATTGGGTTGACATTGGTTAGTAAAATTATATAGGTTCCAGATGTTTGGTAATGCAACATCTGTATATTGTATCGTGTGTTCACCACCCCAAGTCTCCTTACTAGTATTGGTGTTGTTTTAATTGTGAGATATATATACAAAAAGTATATATAACATAAATTTTTATTTTAAATAGTAAGACAAATATCTGTGTGTTTTATAACTCAACTTAATAACTAGAACATTACCAAAATCTTCAAGACCCCTTGTACCCCTTCCCAATAACATCTCTTTTTCTTCCCCCACAAGTACTGTCTTGTCTTGAATATTGTGTTTATCATTTCTTTGCTGCATATATGTATCCCTAAAAAAAGTTTCCTTTTGCATTATTTTGAATTTATTAAAATAGTATTACTCTGTATATATTTGTCTGTGACATGGTTTTTGTTAATATTATGTTTGTAAGATTGATATGCAACACACTTTCCCTGATGCATGGTTTTCCTTCATCTGAAGATCCCATAAGATCTTAATTTATGCATTTATCCACCTAATAGATATTAGTGTTGCTTCCAGTTTTTTGCTATTACCAATTGATAAACATTCTTGCTATGTTTCCTGATGTACATGTATGAGTGCATCTCTGAGATTCATATTTTGGGTTTGAATTGCTAGGTTGTGGTATTACTGTGTTATTTTTCCTGTTATTATTGATACTGATGTGAATTTCTCCCTGATTCTTGGGTGTATAACTGGTGAACTATTTTATGTGAGCTATTTGCAAGTTGTACACCAGGACGGATAGTTCATGTTTGTGCTTTTCACTCTAGTTGTCTATCCTTTTTTGCCACTAACTTCAGTATGGTGCGACTCTTTTTTCATTGCCAAAATGGATATTTTTCATACTCTTATTGGTGCATTAACACTCCTTGAGCATTTACTATGTATAGAGTATTACACAGGGTGTCATGATATGTCAAAAGAACAAAAGCATTGCCTCTGATATTAACAATGGGGTATTTCTAGAGTCATAAATGTCATATATAAAGATTTTTAAAACCTTTAAAGCTAAAAGCAAAAACAAAAGAGTGCATTGATCAGGATATTGTAGATCCCCAAACCAAGGAGTCAGAAGTTCTCTTTCAGTCCTGCCTGAGGTTTGGTCCATGAGCTTGTAACCCTGGAAAGCCATTCAATCTTTCTGAAAATATTTTCTCATGTTTAAAAAAATGGGGATAGCAACATTTGCCCTACCTTTCTGATAAATTTATTGTGGTGATAAAATCATACACTGGCTATCAAAGCACTCAGAAATTTTTTCATCATGATTCAAATATAGTTATTTAACATTCATTGACTTACGCATTTATGTTTCTCTGATACCATTTTTTTTTGCATTAACTAGGGTATGCTAAGATATCTACTATGTTAGATACTCTGCTATGCCTTAGAAACAGAGATTTTCTCAAGAAGCTCACTTTGCTAGAAAAAGGGAGCAAGAAATAATTAAAATGGGATGGTGTGCGTCCTTCTAATCCCCTGATTTGTTGCCAGTTCTAGCAGGTAACTGAAGTGTACAAATCACCTGAGATGTCATGCAAACTGTAGCCATTGGTGGAGTAACAGTCTTGATTGTATATCAGTAAATAGCCTATCCTACTGTAAATGTCACTTTATCTTTATTCTCCCATAACATTCACAACTAAATTAAGAATGTATTTTTTTTCCCTAGCAAATTCTCTTTGGAGATGTACAGTGAAGAGCACAGACATAATTTTAAGTAGAATCAATTTCTAGTCATCTGGGAAAATTTGCAATATAATGATATTCGTTTTGAGAAACTTTCCTTTTTTTCCAGCCAATTTTAAGACTTGAAGCTTATAAACTCTTAATAGTTTGGTGATGGTGATAGCGATGGTGGTGTTGCCAGTGATGGGACATTTCAGAATTTTGTGCCTTTAAAAGAATTCTACCCACCAATGAAAAAGTTGGAGCTTCCGTGTCACTGACTTGAGGTTCACCCTCATACATCCAGCCTCCAAAGCTTTAGGAGATGTCTGTATTCTATCTTTTCGAGGGAGATGCTGTGCTTGTCAAGTTTAGTGGTTGTATGAGTCAGGGTTCTCTAGAGAAACAGAACCAACCTGAGGAGAGAGACTGAAACAGAGAGAGAGACAGAAAGAGAGAGAGAGTAGGAGAGGGAGAGGGATTTTAAGGAATTGGTTAATGCGACTGTGGAAACTGGCAAGTCTGAAATCTATGGGGCAGGGATGGCAGACTGAAGACTCGGGTAAGAGTTGATGTTACATTCTTGAGTCTGAAATCTTCAGGGCAGGCCAATAAATTGGAAACTTCGGTGGGGTTTCTATGTTGTAGTGTTGAGGCAGGATTGCTTCCTGTTCAGGAAAGCTATCTTTGCTGATTAAGGCCTTTAACTGATTGGATGAGGCCCACCATATTATGGAAGGTAATCTGCTTTACACAAAATCTGCTGATTTAAGTGTTAATAACATCTAAAAAAATAGCTTCAAAGCAACATCTAGACTGGTGTTTGACCAAACAGCTGGGCAAAACAGCCCAGCAAAGCTGACACATACATTTCACCATCATGGTGGACTGTGGCCTTCAAAGTTCTAGTCCATGACTAGGGTTATCTAGCACCTATCCATGGTATGAAGAGCACCCCATTATTTTCTGTGTAGGTAATCAACAACAAAACATGTCAGGCTGTGGGGTCCTGGGCTTCTATCTAATCCTATGACATTATTTGTTTTATTTCAGAATATGAAATTCTCTAGGACTTGCACAGATTCCTTCCAGATGAGGGCTGCCACCACTCTCCAGCTCTTCTCCACTTGGGTTAATGCCCCTCTTTTGGCATCTGTTTGGTTAAAGGGCTACATTTTAGGTTCCCCAGGTTCTACCCATACCTGCTATCGTTGCAGTACAGATCCTGTGCGATCTCGGACCAGCGTCCCCAATGCGGACTCTTCAGCCTCTCTAGAATTAAACTCAGACTGTAGTGCTAGGGAGGGCATGTGGTTCTCTCACCTTACTTCTCCTTGGCTGAGGCCCTCTTTGCAAAATTTTCAAGCATCATTCCATTTTATCCAGCTGTAGTGCTCTTTGATAATTCTTTAGAGTAGTAGCTGGATTGACTTTAAAAAAACAAACAAACCCTGAAAGAAAACATTAGGCATTCAGAGTAACTAATGGTGGTGACCACTCACCCATCCATCCCGCCTCCTCTCTGGTGTTACTTCATGCTCACTTTGCGCCCAGCATGGACTCAGAAGGAGTGTTTGGTTATGGCCCTCACACTTCAGGAAACTTAAAATCTAGTTAGGGGACATGAAACTGATGTTTATAGTGAAGCTTACCCAAGAGAAAACATTTATCTGGCCAAATATTTGAGGTTCATTATTTTATATAAACCACCACAGGAGTTTTGCTTATTTATGAACTGGAAGTTTTAAGTCACAGGCATTGAACAGTTACATCTCATTGGTTAGATCGCTATTAGAAATGATACATTCTTTGAATTATCAGACCCCTAACTTAATTCATGAAGGAAAGCTGAAGTCATCTGAAGGTATAGTGGGAAGATTAGGATGTTCCTTTTATAAAGAAAAAGTATTATAAGGGAATATTTACTGAAGTTTGTAAAATCATAAAGGAGATAAATTATACAAAACCAAAATAATATAATAACTTTATTACTAAATCTACAATTATTGTACACATTCTAAAACATAGTGCTGTCTCATTCTAGTGAGAAACATAATTTAATTAATTCCACATTTCTATTTTTTAATGCCTTAATTGATTAAAAATACTGTTTAGAAACTTGTAGCTGAGAACAGATCTATCTTATGGAGTTTTCTTTTTTAAACAAAGTGCAAGTATTTATTTTACATATTTGCTTTTACTTCGAGAAAAAAAAACTTACTTAGAAAAATACAACTTGGGTGTAGTACCATGTGGTGTAAACAACTGAACTATTTTACCTTTTACTTTCCTATGAATGAGCCAGTATATATTTATTACTGGAGTTCCAGCTGTAAAATTCAGGTAAGGGGTTTAAATATACCCTGGAGTATTATTTAAAAATAAATTTGTTTCTTTCAAATAGGGTACCAACCTTGGTCTATGACATTTGGGGCAGAAATTAAAATATTAAACTTTTATTACCTAGTAAACTGAAAATAAAGTAAAGGTTAAATAAATACAAAGCAGAAAAAATATATGTACAAAATCACAACCCCTGAGAGGAAAAATAGCCTACTGTTCTCTACTGTGAGAGCTTTATCAGCGCTAGTAATTCCACCTCGAGGGCAGTGCTAGTACTAAAAAATGTAAACAAGTATGTACTTTGTTTATATAAAGAAATATGAAGCATGGTGTGTATTTCTTTATAGATATCAAACAGCTAGATGGATTGTTTCAATGCACCAGTAGGGGCCAGCAAAGAGCTCTTAGAGTTTTTCAGAACAGAATTGGCATTGAGATATGTTTATTTGATGTGTTAAATTCTTTTTAGATTTCTTTACTTACCAAAACACTCTCTTAAGTGAATGAATTGCAGAGACAGTGGAATAAAATACCTTGTGTGCCCAAACTATATTGGGGTATAGTTTTTCTGTCTAATCTGCATATATTTTTAATGGAATGTTTGCTTAGGCTATTTCTTGGCAGAGTTTTAATAGTCAAAATATAAATGGCATCATTTAAAGGCTGTACTACTTGGCTGGAAAAGGCCCTAAAATTATAGGAGAAAATGCTTGGTGACAGCTTCTCTTAAACTTTTTTTCCCTCAGCTGTATGCTCAATTTTTGCAATAGTATTACTAGGCAAATTCTGTATTTCTGTCCTTAAGCTTTCACTTTGTATGAGAAGTGTTTTTGGAAGCTAAAATATTCCCCTATTTGATTGAATGCTAGATTTCTAATTCACCCCACAGTTTTGGTATTTCCAAATTGCATAACTGTTTGAACTTACCTTAAAAAAATGTAACAGTCTCTATTCCTTTCTACATTAACTAACTTGACTAGATTCCTAGTATGGCTACTATTTGGAAATTCAATCCTCGATTTGATACTCAATTACATGGGGTTTCATTCCTACCAACTTCCTGTAATTTTATCCCTATGGGTAAAAATATTAGTGGTCAAACTCTGCTGGAGAAAGTATAGGCACTGTGATTCATGTACTTAAATGTTCATTTAATAGAGCTGGAGTGAAAAAATACTGTTTCAACTTGAAATGCTAGAAGATTGTTGTTCTTGTGTTACTCATTCATGCAAATTGGAGAAGGTATAATTGAAACAAGGTTGGCAGTGTTTGAGGCAGTGTGCTGCCGCTGAGCTCAGCTTAAAGGTCGCTGGAAATCAAGTGCTTTGTAAGTGCAGGCATTTTGACTACAAGCAATTCAAGACATTTTGGAAACGTCAGTCTCAGGAATGGGTCGTCTTTTTCTTTCTCTGATATCTGGTATCTAATGTTTTACTTAGGATAAAGACTATTACTTCAGAGCTCTTTCGGGCACCACAAATGATTTTTTCTTTCGACGCAGTGCAGCTGCTTCTAGCCTGTCTACCGACAGAGATCTTTGTTATGACTCTCAGCCCTTAACATGTTTGGAAATGAGAACAAATGGCACAAAGCTTACGATTGCACTTTGCAGCCAGAAGAAGTAATACTTATCCTTTGTCAGAAACCTCCGGAGATGATTTGGATAGCAATGTTCCCATGTGCTTCAAAAGACCAACACGGATTTCAACATCTAACGTTGTTCAAATGAAGCTGACTCCCAGACAGACTGCACTAGCTCCGTTAATAAAGGAAAACGTAAAGTCTCAGGAGAGATCATCTGCGCCTTCACCTTCACCTGAAAATGTTAATAAAAAGAGCAGCTGTCTACAGATTTCACTACAGCCGACAACCAGGTACAGTAGATGTCTTCAGTCTAGCAGTGTTGTAGCCGATGGTGATGATGCTTCATTTACCTGTGTCCTGAAGGACAGCATTTACAGCAGTGCTGTGGTTGATAACGAATTGAATGCTGTGAATGATGGTAACCTTTTAAGCAGTTCTGCCATTTGCAGTGGTAGCCTCACTAACTTTTCGACCAGTGAGCATGGGTCTTACAACAGCAACTGCAGTGATTATGGGTCGTGCACAAGTATCGCGAGTGGAGGTTCGTACACCAACAGTATCACCAGTGACAGCAGTGGTTATACTTTACCACCAACTGATGATACGTTTTTTGGTGGAAATTTATCTTCTGACAATACCTCCAATAGAAGTGTGCCCAACAGGAATCCTACCCCATGTGAAATTTTTTCAAGAAGTACTAGTACAATTCCTTTTGTCCAGGATGACTTGGAGCATGGACTAGAGATTATGAAGTTGCCAGTGAGCGGGAACTCGAAAATTCCACTAAAACGTTGTTCATCCTTAGTCATTTTTCCTAGGAGTCCTTCAAATACCCCACCAACTTCTCCAACAAGTACAGGTACTCTTTCAAGCAAAGGATCCTATCAAACCTCACACCAGTTTATTATTTCTCCCAACGAAACTGCCCACAATGAGGATGGTACTAGTACGAAAGGATTCCTCTCAACAGCTGTCAATGGACTCCGGTTATCTAAAACAACCGGTGCTCCTGGAGAAGTAAGAGACATCCGACCACTTCACGGAAAGGGCTCATCGCAAAAGAAAATTGTTACTGCAAATAACAGTCCAAATCAGACTACCTTTGAAAAGTCAGCCGAAGGATATTCTTGTGTTTCAGTGCATTTCACCCAGCAAAAAACAACTACATTAGATTGTGAAGCAGCAAATGGTGATTGTAAACCAGAGATGTCAGAAATTAAGCTTAATTCTAATTCAGAGTATATAAAGCTTATGCATAGGACACCTGCATGTTTACCATCCTCCCAAAATGTAGCTTATCAAATAAATACCAGTGGACAGTTGGAAAGACCAAATTTACAGATAAATAAAAACCATGCTATTTTACAAAGAAGTATTTCATTGGGAGGAATTTATCCAAATGTTTCCTGTTTGTCGAGCCTTAAGCACAATTGTTCTAAAGGGGGACCACCTCAATTACTCATAAAGTTTGCATCTGGAAATGAAGGTAAAGTTGATAATTTACCAGGAGACAGCAACAGAGATTTCACAAATGAACTATCTAATTCTTCGAAGCATTCTTCTAAGGTAAGTTTTCTTTGGTCTTGGTAAATGTTAATTTATATTAGAATAGCTTTATGAAATAGTTGGTTAAAATTTATTATAACTTAGCAGTTTTATATACTTTCCTGGCCCTTAGCAGTTTTATATACTTTCCTGGTCCAAAAAAAAGCAAGTATTTTTGTAGTAATAAACTTAATATTTGTAAACTGAGGAACCCGCAATAATTTTTCACTTTGTTATTTTTCCAATGTAGAAAATATTCATTAAAAAAAACTTTCCAAAGTGAGTTAAGCCATAAAACATTTATGTAGCATAAAAACAAGCTTTAAATAATAATTTATTTTATAACACTTTACTTTGGTGTATTTTCCCCTTCCCTCAAGTGGCATAGTATTTTAATTTCTAACTCCATTTTTTATTCTGACTTTCAAAAATGCTCATTTAGTACTCTCCCTTCCTTAATCATCGTGAAATAAAGTAAAACGTAGAATGCTTAGTTAAAATATTAAACAATAAAAACCCTATATAAAAATGTGAAAATCTTGTTATAAGTGAACATAGAGAAAAATGTTTTTCTAAAATACATGTATTTAGTAGATCATTGTTAAAAAAAAAAACTGTAATGTTACATAGTTAAAGCAGAGGAGAAATAAATAGCATTTTCATTTGTATATACCCTTAACCACAGGAATTTTGTTTCCACCCTATTTTTCTTTAGCTACCGGTTAAGACTGCCTTCTAAAATGTAACTTACTCTTTCAACAATATTGAAATTTAAATTTTATATTTTTGAATTTGGTTTCCATTGCTAGGTATTTCCCATAATGTTCTAGTTACCTTACTAATTTGTTATTTTGATAATTTTGCTTGTAATTTAACTCTCGTGAATATTAACTGAAGCGGTTCTTTATGTAATGTGGCCTTTCCAAAGTATGTTAGGTGTTTTGACTTTAAATAGAGTTTTTAAAATTATGTATTTGCAAGGTCTTGCCAGGATACTCAAACATTTTTAATACCAGGAAATTAAAAAATTTTTCTGACTAAACCAATTTTAGATGACAGTACAAAATGGTTCAGGGTGGGGGCAGGTGGGTAACTCATCTGTTTATCTGTGTTTATATAACACTCAATATCTTTATTAAAGATTTTTTTTAAACTTCTGTACAAGTACCTTGAAGAAAATAAAATATTCTGTAATTGCTAGTTTGTCTTCTCTCTTTTGAAATCTGCTAAATATAATCATTGTTACCCAATGTTTAGATGTTAATATATGCAACTACTTTACTGAAGATGAATAAAGATCAGATTTCATATTCTGATCTGTCTTTTAGAATTATTCATTCTATTTACAAAATTGTTTAAAAACCAGCTTTTAGGATATTATAATCTATTTAACTGTTTTTCCCCCTAAAAGAAAACAATGAGGCAATACTATGAAGAAACACATTATTAGTTTGCTAATTGAATTTCCATGTACCTTGTAAATTTATTTTAAATTTCTTAAAATAATTAGAATACTTATAGAAATATCCTTAAAATAGTTGACTTTGTAGTAATAGTATAGTTTGTTGTTGTTTATGCTTGCTTTTGAAAATAGTATTTTTAATGTTTTTTTAATAAAGTGTGACTAAATGTTTTTTGCATGGCTAAAATACACACTTTTATTGGTTTTATTTAAACTTAGGTAAGCTCACAAATATTTTTTTGTGACAGCCAAATGCCTACCTTTGTTCAAATTCTATTTTGGGGAGTAGATTATTGAATTATAACATATTCAAAAGTGTGTAATTTGCTGCGGAACTTTAAATTGTTCCCTTTTTAAATGTTTATTAAACAACTCTTTATAAAAAGTATTATAAACAATATAGTAACCCTTAAATTCAGCATATGCTAGATCTAAATTGATCTGAATGATTAATGGTAAATCAAGGGCTTGTTTTAAGAGGAAAATACTAATTTAGTTTTATCTAAACAGCGGTGGCAACAATAATGGGGTTTTAGAAATAATCCTGTGTTTATCAATAATTATATATTAATCTAATTATAGTGGTATATTGTAACTCATTTATAAATAAACAGTTCCCAAAATATTTCCCATGACTCCGGTTAGTCTGGGTTAGTATTCTGATATGCTGAGTCTGGGTTCACATTTAACAAGTTGATATTAGAGTAGCATTTAGTAATGTCAGCTATCTGTACCGAGCAGGCGTGAAATTAAATCACTGCTTTGGTCAGGGACCCTTGTTCCTAAAGCACCAAGAGGACTACATAGTCTTTTCTTATGTGTTTAGTTACTAGTCTCTAGCAGCATAGTATCTAGTTTCTAACTCTGTATCATCAACAGCTCATTAATGGCTAATTTTGTAAATCCAGTGAGAACTTTTACCTGTATCTACAGCAGGGCTCTGTTCTGTGTTTACAACTTAGAATGAAGATGAGACTTTGTTGTCTGCATGATAGTGTTTATTTTATTTATTTGTTGTCAAAGAATACAACAATAACTGGCATGTGTTTATTACATATATTTTTTTGAAATACTGTATTACTTTTGTAAAGGCCATATAATAACTTTTGATCTGAAAGTAGTTATTTGATGTTTCAAAATTATGTGTAATATTTTGTCAGGCCTATCAAGAAACAGGTTAAAGAACTAAGGTAGTTTTTATCCAGTTACAAAAATTGCTATTCACATTTCTAAAATCTGTGTAATAGTTTATTATTTTATTTTTCTCTGTCATTTTCTAAATCTCCTATATTATGTTGTTAGGA